>JBBYHK010482971.1:0-17449 GCA_038382065.1 Adansonia grandidieri | reverse complement strand
TATTTAATTCATTTTTTATATAGTATTATCTATTATGACTTTCATATTTTTTAATTTATCTTATTACTTTATTATATAATTTTAAGATTCTAATTACTGTTACTTAAAATAATAATAATAATAATAATATTATTATTATTATTTAAAGAAGAATTGAAATTTTACTACTAATATACATAAACTCTCAATATTTAATGAGCTTAACTAATAAAATTAAAGAAAATATGATAAATAGATGATATACTTTATTAAAAATGTTTTTCAAAGCTCATGATATGATTTGCTTTTTGATGAATTAATATTTTATTATATATAGACCTATTCAAGGGTTGGGCTACATACTCAGTCCAATTGGATCTGGCCCAGCTTCTCATATTTTTATATTAGACTAGCCTGACCCGACTCGAAATAATGATTTTAAATTAATATATTTTATTTAAATTTAATTATGATATATATAATATTAATAAAACTTTTCTTTAATATGATAAACATTAATTCTGGCTTACATAGACAAGTCTGGGTACATTAAATAAGGGCTTGGGATTGAGATTTTTAAAAAATTTAGACCGCGGCCCAGCCCAACCCATGAGCAAGTTTAATCATATTTAAAATATAAATTATGTTTTTAATACTTAATTAAATTATTAAAAGAATATTAAAATAAAATTTATTATTAAAGTTTTTTATTTATAAAAAATTATTTAATTGTAATTTTTTCATATTTATTTTTAGTATTAAATTCGAATTCGGGTTCAGGTCGGGCTCGGGTTCAGGTTTTTTCGAGTTCAGGTCATTTCGGGTTCGAGTCATTTCGACTTCAGGTTCTTTCGGGTTCAAGTCATTAGGGGCATTCGGTTTTGGATTTTTTTGGATTCAGGCCATTAACTTTTTGATCAAATCGTATTCGATTTAAATTCAAATTCAAATTTTTTCAAACGAATTTTTGAATTTGAGTTCATTTTGCAAACTCTAAAAAATTCCATAAAGTTTGATTTCTTGCGATGACGGGGTGGTGAAGGTTGGCATTTTCACTCGGCTCACACTGAGGGGTCTTACGTGAGCTACGGGGAAAACCTTGATATCTTGCAAGTTTTCTCAATTTTTATTGGATCCTCATCAAATTTTTTGGTTTTTCACTTGTTAAGATTGAATTGGAGTATTTTAGCTAGATCGAATTATTTTGAAATTCGATTATGGCATTTTTGAAAGTAGTTGGGGCTCTCAAGCCCAACTTGTTGCTCTGGAAACTTTCGTCTCTTTGAGTCCGATGGGGAAAGTAAGCTATGATTCTAACTTTCCTCCTCTAAATAAGCATGTTGATTGTGCGAATGACGGTGGACAAGTGATGGCGAGAAGTGAGAGTCGAAGACTTTCGGCTGGTTTTTAGGGGAAATGATTATAACTGAAAATGCTGATGTAGATTCTGTTGGCGAGAGAAGAACGGCTGATTGAAAATCACTTTTTAATTCTAAAACTGATCAAATTCTCAACTTCTTCTCGCCATCTATGATCAATGGTAGATTAATGGTTAAACCACCAAAACAGGTTTTGGAAGAAGGTACTTGTCAATGGTAGAATGCTTTGGTTGTATAATTCCTAGTAAGGGCCCCTAATTTTAGCCAATTTTAGAGAGCGGTGAACCTTTTTTAGGGCAGAAAACTGCAATTTCCAACTCAGAAAACCTGAGCTAGGTGGAAGAATCAGGACCTTGGCATATTCAAAACAAGGTCATCTTTGTTCGTAAGCGGGAGCCTGGCTTTGAATCTTCGGGGTTTGATTTGACACGAGTCTAGGCAATATACCTCTTGAAAATGTATTCTGACTCGTAAAGGATATATAGTCATTGCTTTTGGTCAACTTTTGTACATGGTTAAGGTTACCTCTCTATAACAAAGGCTTGACTACGTTAAATTGTGTATTGACATTGGGGTTGATGTGGAGATAACTCGATCAATCGAGTTTAAATTGGGAGATGAAGTTACAATTATAGTCTCTATAGAGGCATATTAGATTCCACCACAATGCTCTTACTACAGAGTAGTTAGACATATAGATAAAACATGTACTGTAAAATGCAGGGTAATCTGGTTTGGAGACCTAAGGAGTAGGTTAAGGAACTGATAAAGGGATGCCGCAAGAATCACCACTTGAGCCAGCAGAAGAGAAAGCTTGCCTTTTGAGGGAAAGGGAAGGACCACCGATTACTACTTCAAATTTTGGTCAGTTGTTGGCTAATCGATTAGGTGCTAAAGCAGAGTTGCCCATGGGATGGTAACAGGTTTGAAATCTTAAGCTCAGCTATAGGTCACAACGATCACGGTGAGGACCTTCCAATTAGCTCACTAAAGAAAATGAGGTTGGCAGTTGCAAGTGTTACTGATTTGATACAGCAGTTCAAGCTTAGAAAGAAAGTTCAACATATTAAGAATAAAACAAATAAAAATAGGCCTCGTTTAGGAAGCTAATTGGCTTCAACTAGCACTCAACGTAAACGACCGTGATAAACAAAAATAGTAGCTAGTAGAATTAATAAACTTAATATAGGTTTAATTTATTTACTAAAACTAGAGTCAAGCAACAGAATCATCAAGGCATTCTAAATAAACATTTTGTTGGCTGGAATGTTTTACGCAATTACAGTAGTGCCTATAGTCGGAAAGTGTGGTTTTTATGGAGAAATCAGTGGCTTGTTGACTTTATACAAGCCTCTGATCAAGTCTTATCTTGCTCCATTGCTTATAGTGACATGTTTTTTATTCTTTTTGCTGTATACGCATGTAACAAGGAGATTGAAAGGAGTGCACTCTGGTTTGAGCTTTAGTGTATTTCAGAAATGGTTGGTCATATCCCGTCGATGGTGGCGGGTGATTTCAATGTCATATGTCATCCTAGGGAAAGTTCTGATTTCGATGGGTCATAGGTTTACAGTGTTGATATGATTCAACTTTTAGAATGCCAGGCCAATATTGATATGCTTGATCACCCCTTTATTGGTCCTTTATTTACATAGTGCAACAACAGATTTGAAGGGACTCTTGTGAGGAAGCTTGATAAGGTCCTAATTAATCTTAAGTGGCATGAGATTTTTTCTAATTCTAGGGTGGAGTTATTAAGCCCCGATATTTTAGATCACTGCCAGGATTTATCTAGCTTAAAACCAAAGGCTACTCTCCCCTAAACCTTTCAAGTTTTTTAATTTCTAGACCAATCACCTGGAATTCAAGGAGAAAGTGGAAAAGTCTTGAGAGCAACCACAAAATAGTAACCCTATGGAAATGTTGCACAGGAAATTAAAGAGATTAAAGGCAGTGCTTAAAGAGTTGAATAAAACTCATTACAGCAATATTTCTAAAAGATTAGCAAAGATAGCAGAATTCAGTACTTGCAAATGCAGCTCCTTTCTAAGCCTCCTACAGGGGAGATGGTCTTAAAGGAGAGGAAAGTAGCTAGTGAGTTGTCAGAATTGGTTGTAGCAGAGGAGAGATTCTTGACACAAAAATCAATGATACAACGGGTGAAAGAAAGTGACCAGAACACTGGTTTCTTTCATAAGCAGTTCTTGGTAAAACAGAGAGGAAGTACCATTCAAACCTTGCATGACTCACAAAGGCATAAGTTGGATACTTTTCATCCGATTTCAATTAAAGCAGGTTCTTTCAACAGCTTCTTGGCACAACAGATTTCACCATCTCTGCCTGTACTAATGCCCTGAGAAAAGAACTACTGGAGGTCTCTTTGCCAGCTGAATAGCAAGCTATGCTAGATGTAGATGTTTCAGTTAAGCAAATTAGATCTACCATGTTTTCTCTTAATGAGAATATGGCCTTTGGGTCTAATGGATATACAACATATTTCCTTCAGCAATATTGGCGCATAATGTGCGATGATGTTGTTGCAGCTATTCAACACTTTTTCAGGACTAATTATATGTTTCCTGCCTTCAATTCAACTATCATTACACTGGTGCCTAAAACTCCAAACCTTGGAACCTTATTAGAGTTTTGACTTATCTTTTGTTGTAAAACTATCTACAAAAGCATTTCTAAAATTCTCGCCAATAGATTGAAATAGTGCTTACCAGGCATCATCATTAACAACCAAAGTGCATTTGTTGCTGGAGGGAGTTTGGTGGATAATGTTGTGATGGCTCAGGACCTAGTGGTTGGTTATTGTAGAGTAGATATGTCGGCTAGATGTGTAATTAGGGTGGATTTTAAGAAGGCATTTGACTCTCTGAGCTGGTGTTTCATTTTCAAGTTTTGTAAGGTTCTTGGTTTTCCCAAGCTTTTTGTCTCATGGATTTAGACATGTATTACTTGTACTAAGTTTTCTATTGCTATGAATGGAGGATTGTGGGATACCTTGCCGGAATAAAAGGGGTAAGGCAAGGTAACCCCTTTTCCTTTATCTTTTTGTTTTTGCTATGAACGTTTTATCTTGCCTTCTTAATAAAGTTGCAGCTTATGGCATTTTTGCTTTCCATCTAAAATGCAAAAAGCTTAGCTTAACGCATCTAAGCTTTGCGAATGATTTGCTGATATTTATAAAAAAAAGGTTGAGTTTTGTGTTGACAATTACCAGGATCTCGAACACTTTTTACTTGTTATCTGGTCTACAGCTCAACTGCTCTAAGAATGACTAGTTTGACTCAAGTATCTCCAATGAAATGAATAATGAGATAGTAGCAAAGACTAGATTTAAGCATGATTCTTTACTTATGAGGTACCTGAGAGTGCCCTTAGTTACTAGAAGATTGAATGAAAGAGATTTTTTCCCTCTTATTGATAAGATCACTCAAGAATCAAAGGGTGGACAACAAAACACATTCCCTATGCTAGAAGGTTGCAGCTAATATAGTCTGCTGTTTTCATGATGCAGAATTTCTAGTGTAGGAATATGCTGTTGCCGTCAAAGATAGTGAAGAGGGTTGATCCGTTGTGAAGTGCCTTCTTTTGGGAAAGGAAAGAAGAGAATGCTAAGGGGGTTACAGTAAGATGGCAAAAATCTGCCATTTTAAGGTTGAAGGATGTTTTGGGGCAAAAGATCTTATCACATGGAACAAGGTTTGTATCTTGAAAAATCTATGGATGATCTTCATTTAAGTAGGATCCTTCTCCGTGGCATAATTTAATAAGTATGTGCTAAAGGGGAGAAACCTTATGCAGCAGCCTCATCTTCAAAGTTCCAGTTGCGGTTGGAAGAAGTTGATGAAACTAAGGGCCTTAGCAATCCAACAGCAAGGACCCAACAGTGTTTGATATTGCCTAGGCCTTATTGACAGCTAATTTTGCTTGGATCCTTTTTTTGCCAATCCAAAAAAATCCAAGATAAAAAATTAGGTTTTTCAATGGGGGTATACTTCCTTAAGGTGGAATGAACATTTTCAAGACCCATTTAGTTGTGTTTATATGGTCGCACGTACACGTGACTAAAAAATCATCATTTTAAGGGTCGTAGAGAACAAATCTCAGATAAAAAACGAATATCATTATAAAATAATTAACTTTTAATTTTATGCTTGTGGAAATTTATTTTTGTGGATGTTATTACGGTTAAATTTTTCATTTTTGGGAATTTTTGAGAATTTTTCGTAAAATTTTCGAAGTTGATCTTCATATATTTTTATTGATACCCGTATAGTATTTATGCCGATACTCACTCCAAAAAATTAGAAATATTTAAGGAAAAATTTATATTGACATTTTTTATCATGAGGTATTAAGTTGTCAATTTTCAGACTTTATTTTTATTTTTCACAGTATTGTGAGTATCATACTTACAAAATTTTTCTCAGTAAAAATTGTTCTGAATTTCAAGTTTTTATCTTTATTATTTTTATAAATTAATATTTTGATTAATGTGTTAGATAAAGTTCATTTTTGTAAAATTTCAATATATTTTTGAAATTTTTTCATTTTCAAGATATTAGTTTTCTGCTCCGTAAATTTTTTCAAGAGGATTTTTTTGAGTTATGATTTTTAAAATTCCTCAAATACTGTTGTTGTTATTATTATTATTATTATTAAATCAGCTTTCAAAATTTTAATTTATTTTTTAAATTTTGCATTTTTTTTAAATGACAATTTTCTTCCAAAAAGATTTTTGCTTGTAAAATTTTAAGAGTTTGGAATTTTTAATTACTTCCTTTTGTCACATAAAATATTTAAAAATTCCTTTTTGAACTTTTGTATGAAAATATTATTAATTTTATTTTTAATTGACCAAATTTTATTTTTTTCATTTCACGAGCTTTAAAACCTGTAAATTTTACTAAAGGGCTCGATAAGCCAATTAATTTTTCGAAAAGCCCAATGAGTCTATTTTTATTTTTTAGCATGTACAAGAAGCTTATTTTGATTAAATTATTAATTAAATTCGTTGTATAAAATTTTATTCTTTGAATATGTAATTTTTAATTTGTTATAATTTAGTCCTTATAATTTGTTTTTGTTCAAATTAATTTTTTTTTATCTCTTATATTTCTAGAGTTTGATGATGTCATGCATGGTAAAATCCATAAAATGACAAAAATAATTCATTTAAATCAAATCATAATATAAAAAAATAGATATTAAATAAAAAAACAAATCTTAGAAAACTTTAGGATGATTTCGGCCAAGGGCTTTTTCTTCAGCCCTTAGTCGACTTCTATCCCCTATAAATAGGGGATGGTTTCTTCGTTTGGAAGACTTTAGGTTTTAGGGGGAAAAGGAAAAAAAAACACTAAAATAAACAAATTTTCAAGCTTTTCTAAGGTATTTTTCTTGTAAAATTCTTGATTTTTGTTCATTTCTTGTTTGATTCTTCCTTTTAATGAAACTAATGAATACTTGTGCTCATGAATTTCGATTCATATTGAAAGGCCAAGTGTGATGGCTATGATTAAATTTTTTGATTTTGTTGTTTCAGCTAATTTTTATTAGAAATATTTTGAGTTTTATTGAAATTATTCTTGTTTATTTATAGATATATTATTATTTTTATTTAATATGTTTATATTATTTTTCGTAATTTTTTCATGTTGATCTATATTGATTTATTCATTATTTATTATTTTCTTATACTTATTTGTGCTTGGTAAAAATTCTAACATGTATATCAATATTCATGAAAATATATGATGAAAAAAACATTGTTGCTGAAATATTATGTTGGCCGAATCATGTATGGACTTATTGGTGATGTTTTTTATTTTTAGTCTATTTTGTAAATATTAAAACTTTCATGACTAAATTGCAAAAATAAAGAATTTTGTTTCAAAGCCATCTATGCTTGGCCGATTGCTTATGGACACTTGTGAAAATGTTTTCATGATTATTCTAATATGTGTGAATATGTTTATGCATTTTCCATCATTTAGGCCATTTTGTAATTTTAACAAGTTTAGGGACTTATTAGCAAAATTGTAAAATTTTTGTTCTAAAGCTATAAGTGATTGGCCGAATGCTTCTTATGATTTTTGACATAATTTTCATTATTTTTTGTATAATTTTTGTGTTTAATTATGAGTTTATTTTGTTTAAGGACTAACTGCAAAGTTAGAAAATTTTAGTGATCATTTAGAAAAACTTTGTATTTTAGGCTTAATGTGATATTTTTGACATCTTATTTCAAACATTCCTCTAGTTTTCCAGAGAGGTGTAGAAATTATTAGAACATTTCGTATTCTTCTGGTTTTTCGGTAGGGGTATGAAATGAAATTTTGAAATGTTTAAGCACCTATTAGACATTTTTGCATTTTATGTCAATCTTGATGTCCAAGTTACCCATGGAGGGTATAATTGTTATTTCATACAGGTATCAAGTCCTTAAGTTATCGGGATACTTTTATGTCAAAGCTACAGCTTAAGGGTATTTTGGTAATTTTTTGTAGAATCGAATCCTATGTGATCACTAGGATATTTCTATGTCGAAGGTGTACAGTAAGAATAAGTTTGCTTGTCTATGATGTCATTTAATCCTTTAGTGTATTAGGATACTTTTATGCCGAAGGTATATTTTAGGGGTATTTAGGTAATTTACCTTAAAACTAAGTCATTTATGATCACTAGGATACTTATCAGTCGAAGGTGCATAATAGAGATAGGTTTGTCATTTTATGAAATTATAGAATCCTTTAGGGTTATTGGGATGCTTTTATGTCGAAAATAGACCTTAGGGACGTTTTAGTAACTTATATTAGAACCAAGTCCTATGTGATCACCGGGATATTTATATGTCGAAAGTATGTAATAAGAATAGCTTCATTTGCTTATAAGGTTTTAAAATCTTTTAAGCTACCGATATGCATATATCAAAGGTACATGCTAGGGACATTGCATTAATTTGTTTTATAATCGTGTCTTTTAGGTTCACTAGGATACTTTTACGTCAAAGGTGTAGTTTAGAGGACATGTTAATCATTGCAACCTTTATAGTCGAGCTTAGTACTTTCATCTAAATCGAGTCTTATGGCAAATTTTATTGTTAGTATTATTAATAAAATTAAAATTTTTATAAAATCAAGGCAATGCCTTTGATGTTAAAATAGTACATGGAGTTTCTCCCATTAAAATAGTACATGGAGTTTCTCCCGGTATATGAGAGAGTTTTTATAGATTATTTTAATAAGGAGATACCCTTTTAAAAATATAAAAATTGGGATATTTCAAATTTCAAAAAAATAAAAAGAACCTTTTGTATTCCTCTAACCTTCCAGCGAGGTATAAAAGATATTTTGATTTCTTAAAACCTTTCATATTTCACAGACTCTCCAGTGGGGTATGAATGAGAATGATAAAAACTCTCATGTTTTTCTGGTTCTCCGAAAGAATGTGAAAGATATTTTGATTTTCAAAAATATTGAGAACCCGATTTTTTCATTCAGAATAATAAATTTATTTTATAAATTTTATTTTGAAATATGAGAATTATAATTAAATATCAAAATATTGAAATCGAATAAAGACCCAAATTTACGTTAACACATGATTAATAAGGTACTAATTATCGACTATCACGAGAATTTCAATTCTTTCTTGTGATTGTAAATAATTCCCAGACCCTTCCATGCGATCTTTGGTCTTATCAGTGTAGACCTAGGATTATGTTTCATACCCTCGAAATGTGAACTTCGATAAGTGACCAATCTCACTTTGCCAAAATAAGATTGGTGACGACTCTAGAAAAAGGGTCGTTTTGTAATTACTATTTAAGGTTAAGTCAAGTGAGCGATTCATCTTGACAATTCAGTCACTAGACACAAAAAACAAGAAAGATAATAATATGGCCCCTACAAACAAAAAATGATATGTAGATATATAGGAACAAAGGGTACATTTGTCATTTTAAGTTGAACTGGTCAGGATTCATATCCGGACCATGTTGCAACATGTTTAATTATCAATAGCTCAAGCATGGAACGAATTCAGACATAAGCTTCCAAAGTGAGTGGCATAGATTAATTTGTTGCAAACACTTTATTCTTAAACATTCTATCATATCTTGGATGGCTGCGTTAGATACACTTCCAACTAGAGTTGAATTGAGCTCTTAAAGCTGCTAAACTTGTTATGTTATGAGTTGGAGGAGACAAAGGACTTTAAAATTTTTTGAATGCAGAGCACAGTTAAAAGGAAATGCTGCCTGCAACTTTTATAGAACTGTTGGCACATGGCAGGATGAAATAAGTTGGGCAGCAAAGTGTTTGAAGGGGAAGGGTATCAAGTCCGTGATTTTAAGGTTAGCTTAGAATGCTCACATATACTATCTATGACAAGAGCATAATCTAAGATTGCATCGGGGCCAAGGGATACAGGAGTAGGAGCTCTTTTGACTGATCGTCAGCATTGTGCAAGATACGTTGCTTGGATATGGCAAGATTGTTTTTTATTCTAATGCTAAAATTGTATATGATTATTGGTAAATAGCTATACATAATGCTCCTTGTGTACTATAAAAGGAATTTGTTGCTTGGATATAGCAAGATTCTTTCTGATTCTAATACTAAAACTGTCAATGATTATTGGTAAAAAACTATATATAATGTTCCTTATATCTTGCAAAACGCAAGTCACAATTGTATCAATAGCAAAATTTTGCTTTCTTTACTTACAAAAAAAAAAAAAA
This sequence comes from Adansonia grandidieri, assembly GCA_038382065.1. NCBI lineage: Eukaryota > Viridiplantae > Streptophyta > Magnoliopsida > Malvales > Malvaceae > Adansonia > Adansonia grandidieri. The sequence goes on along the minus strand of JBBYHK010482971.1, from coordinate 7,339 downwards.
AAAAGATAAAGATGAAAAGTGTAGATCTATAAAAAAAACCAGTCTTATTCTTAGTATTGCTGTTGAAATCAATCTTGAAAACTTCAATTAAAATTTCATAAATGAAAGTGATCAGCTAATTTGTCATTACAATTTGAAATCATTCATCAAAAGAACATTAATATTGACCTATGACAATGCTAATAGTAGAATTTTTGGATGTTAAAAGATAAAAAAAAGTTCGTTAAATGGTTTGATATTTTACTATTTAGTTTTTGAGTATATTAGAAAATTAAGTTAAAGATAACAAATTCTTAAAGGAAAATGCTATGATATATGGAAGTAAATATACTTCACTTTAATGGTGATGTTAATTGAATTTAAGCTGAGTTAAAGGGTTTAAAACCCAAAGTCCATTATTTAGGAAAAGAAATGATAACAAAGTTAAGAATAGAGGTGGCAATTGGGTAAGTTTAGACGGGTTTGGGTCAGATCATTTCAGGTTCAGGCCTATTCGGGTTTGGACCTATTTAGGTTCGGGTTTAGTTAGGTTCGGGCCTTTTTGGGTTCGGGTTCGAGTTCAGGTTCAGGTCAGATTCAGATTTGAGTATATTTTATATTATTTTTTATTTTATGGTTAATGTAATCACTTTTACATAATTTTGAATTCTAAGCCTAGGCCTGAATTTAGCCTGGTTTGGCCCAAAAAAATCTTAATTCTGTTCCATGGGCCTAGCCACGGCCCAAAAAAATTTTGAATTCTAACATCAGGGCCAAATTTGGCCTAGTTAACCCATTTAAGTACAAATCACTTTTCATAATATTAAAAAGTTTTTTTTGTATTAATATTTTTATTTTTATAATTAAATTTAAATAAAAATATATTATTTTATTTTAAAAAATACTATTTCAGGTCACCCTTGCTTGAAACTTAAAATCTGAAACCCGGGCTTAATTGTGCCAGGCCTATTGGGTTAGGCAAATTGTCTAGCCTATGAATAGGTCTAGTTGCTAGTCTAACATATGATTTTTTTTGTTAATTTTTCATATGGTATTATCTATTATGACTTTAATATTTTTTTATTTATCTTATTACTTTGTTATACTATTATCAGACTCTAATTATTATTACTTGTAATAATAATAATAATAATAATAATAATAACAATAATAATAATAATATTCAAAGAAGTATTTAAAATTTTATTACTAATATATATAAACTTTTTATATTTAATGAGTTTAACTGATTAAATTAAAGAAAATGTGATAAATGGATTATAAGTTTATGACAATGTTTTTAAAGCTCTTGACATGATTTACTTTTTGATAAATTATTATTTTATCATATGTAGATCTGTTCAAGGGTTGGGCTATTCACCCGGTCCAATTAGGCTTGGGCCCGAGTTCTTATATTTTTGGTTTAGACTAGCCTAGCCCAACTCGAAACATTGATTTTAAATTAAAATAAAATATATTTTATTTACATTTAATTATAAAATATAAATATTAATAAAAATTCTTTAATATGATGAACAGTAATTTTAGCTCAAACAAACAGGTATAGACACATTATATAATGGCTTAGGCTTAGGATTTTAAAAAAATTTGAGCCGCGGCTTAGCCTGACCCATAAGCAGGTATAATTATATATAAAATATAAATTAAGTTTTTAATATTTAATTAAATTATATATGATATTAATATTTAATATTTAAAATTTAATTCATTTTTGATATAATATTATCTATTATGGTTTTCATATTTTTTAATTTATCTTCTTACTTTATTATATTATTATTAGATTCTAATTATTATTGATTGAAATAATAATAATAATAATAATAATAATAATAATAATAATAATAATAATAATAATAATAATAAGAACAATATTTAAAGAATTATTTAAAATTTTACTATTGACATACATAAACTGTCAATATCTAATGAGTTTAACGAATTAAATTAAAAAAAATATGATAAATGGATGATATACTTTATTGACAATTTTTTCAAAACTCATGATATGATTTATTTTTTGATAAATTATTATTCTATCATATATAGATTTGCTCAAGGGTTAGGCTACTTACCCAACCTAATTGGGCTTGTGCTCAAGTTCTCATATTTTTGTTTCAAACTAGCCCACTCGGCTCGGAACAGTGATTTTAAATTAAAATTACATATATTTTATTTAAATTTAATTATAAAATATATAAATATTAATAAATTTTTTTAATATGATGAACAATAATTCTGGCTTAAACAGGCGAGTTGGGCACCTTAAATAAGGGCTTAGGCTTGGAATTTAAAAAAAATTCGCGTTGCGACCCGACTTGACTCATAAGTAGGTTTAATCATATATAAAATAAAAATTAAGTTTTTAATATTTAATTAAATTATACATAGTGTTAATATTTAATATTTAATTCATATTTTATATGGTATTATCTATTATGGTTTATATATCTTTTTAATTTATCTTATTACTTTGTTATACTATTATCAGACTCTAATTATCATTACTTAAAATAATAATAATAATAATAATAATAATAATAATAATAATAATAAAAATAAAAAAATAAAAAAATAAATAATAATAATAATATTTGAAGAAATATTTAAAATTTTACTACTAATATACATAAACTCTCAATATTTAATAAGTTTAACTAATTAAATTAAAGAAAATGTGATAAATTGATGATATACTTTATTGATAATATTTTCTATGCTCATGATATGATTTACTTTTTGATAAATTATTATTTTTCATATATAGACTTACTCAAGGGTGGGGATACCACCCGACCCAATTAGGCCTGGCCACAAGTTCGCATATTTTTATTTCAGACTAGTCGGGTCCTACTCTAAACAATAATTTTAAATTAAAATAACATATATTTTTATTTAAATTTAATTATAAGATATATGAATATTAATAAAAAAATTCTTTAATATGATGAACAATAATTCTTCTTAAATAGGTGGGTTTAAGCACATTAAATAAAGGTATGAGTTTGAGATTTTTAAAAAATTCAAGCTTCAACCCAGTCTGAACCATGAGCAAGTTTAATCATATATCAAATATAAATTAAGTTTTTAATATTTAATTAAATTATTAAAAGAATGTTAAAATAAAATTGATAATTAAAGTTTTTGATTTATAAAAAATTATTTAATTATAATTTCATCGCATTTATTTTTGGTATTAGATTCGGGATCGAGTTCGGGTTGGGTTCGGTTTCAAGTTCTTTCAGACTTAGGTTCTTTTGGGTTAGGATCATTTTTGGTTTAGACCATTTTCAATTTAAATTATTTCGGGTTTGACTTTTTTTGAGTTTAGGCCATTGACTTTTGATCAAATTGTGTTAAGTTCAGGTTTGAACTCATTTTGCCACCTCATGTTAAGATGGCTGAACCTACTAATAACATCTAGAATTTAAAAATAGCAAATTTCAAGTGCTTAGGAATTGAAAGTTAAAAAAAAAAAAAAAAGCCCATTAACATTGAAAATTAAAAATATATTTGTCATTATATATAACATGTCGCATATGCCATATAATCACCGTTATTTCAAATGTATATTCCGTAAGTAAATGGTTTTGATAATTAACTTTTGGACTAACGTTATAACAATTTAATTATGCTTTTAAAATTGAAATAACGATTTCCAACGTTTAGGGTTGGAAGCGGAAAAAATTTAACTGTTTAGGATCAAAAGTTTAATTATCCCTTAAAAAATACCGGCATTGCATTTTACCTATGATTAACAACTTCAATACTTTCGAGGGGTTTATCATTGCAGGAATTCAGTACCCAAAAAAATTTTAGTAAAAAATATAATGATTAGAAGCATTAAAAAAAACAGTGAAAATTTTAAGATTGGTCGTTGGACACAATATTCCATTAATTAATTAATTATTAGTTCACCAAATATCGATGAATTGATTTGATGCATAAATGTTGCATGCTTGGCTTGATTTCATTGATTAGTCAGTGATTAAATTAAATACCAAAGTCAACTGCAACATAAAGAGGAGAAATCATTCTTCTTGACCTCTAAAGCCCATTAGGTTAAAGTAATACATTTTTTTTGAATCTTACTATTTTAAAGAGATAATTTACTATATTTTTATTATATTCAAAATAATTTTTAAAAATTTTTAATTTATAGTTCAATAAGTATTTAACTTTTAATTTTTACTTTAATAAATTTTTAATTTATATAAATGAAACCTTTAATATAAATCAATTTTTATTTAAAAAAACTTATTTTGATACAATTAGAAGATAATAATTTATCTGAATATAATAAAAATATAAAAATTTACTTTACAGAAATAAAATTGTTTAGGAACTTTTTAGTTTTTTAGCCAAAACGTTATTAAATTTCCCTTAAAAAGCTATAAACTATCTAAAACCATATTAAAAAAAACCATAAAATAGTCCTTAACTTTTAAGTGTCTGTACGCTGTGATTGTAGTACAGCATAAAGACTTTTACCAGTTAATAGGACGCTAATAAATTATGAGTTTTTAATTTTTCCATTAATATTATAATTAAATTCATTGATTAGTAAAATATAAAAAGTTTGGCCAAATGAAAGATTAAAATTTTCTATTTAAATTTGTTAAAATGGTATTTTCAATTCACTAATTAATAAAACATGGAAATACTAAAATCAATGTGATAACTTATTATAGTTTTTCCTTTCCCGACCATTATGAAGACACTAATATTTTAAGCAAACATTTCTTAGTTGCTCGTACTTAATTCTCTACCATTGAATTAAGCATTTAAATCTTTATATATTTGAAATTACAGTAAATAAAGAAAATTATTAATAGTGTTAAATGAAATCTATTTACATAGTAAAAGAGTTTTATAAAATTTGTTGTGTGAAATATTATATCAATTCAATTTTCATCCAAAATTTAAAAACTTACAAAAAATAAAACCTAATTTGCACGTCATATTTTATAAAACATCATCACATCTAAACAGATTTCGTTCAATACTATTTAATTTTTCTTATTTACTTTAATTTTAAACGTATAAGGATAAAAATATCTAGTTTAATAATAAAAGGAATATGATGCATTTTTTACTGTAGTATAGGAATTGCAAAAGGATTTTTATCCTATTAATTTCAATATTTTCATGTTCTATTTATATATATATTTTGAAAAAGATGTTCTATTTATATTATATGCTTACCCCTTAATAAATGTTAATTTGTTTAATATAATGAACTATGGATTATCTTTAAGGCGGCTTTGATCTGAATTTTGGGTAAGTTGATTTTGAAGTTTCTACCTTTTTTTGGTCTTGTTTTAAAAGATTACCGGTGGTTTTTATATAGAGCCTAACGTTTGGAAAGTTTGGTGTATGTCATCGCTAGTTTATATATTAACTTTCGTCTTTGTATGTTTGTGGTTTTTTAAGAAAATTTTAGTTTTTGGCAGAGAAAAAAATTTCATTTGAGAAACTTTTTAAATTTTCTTGATTATTTGAATTTAACTATAACAATAGGAAGAAGAACAAGTAGTAAGATAAAGTCTTAGAAACAAAAGTTAAATCGTTTTGTTTGGAAATTTTATATCAGATTTGATAAAATAAAGCACTTTTTTCTCTAAAAGTAGGTAATTAAGTTTTGCGATTCCATATAGACAAAAAAGAATAATCAACAGTTTTTTTTTTTTTTTTTTCCAATTATTTATTATATTTGGATTGCTAATTGTTTATGATATTTGTAATTATTAAACATAATTCACTTTTATAAGTTTATACTGAGGATATAGCTAAATATGAAATCGTTTGCCTTTAATTCTTTTTCATTTGATATAATTATGATATTAAATATTTTTAAAATTTTATTTATATTTTTTATTTACATGCAGAGATTGTTTTAATAAAAAAAAATTAACGCTCTTTGTAAAAGCTATTTCTATTTAAGTTAACTTTGATAAAGGTTATTATACGAGTTTTTTAGACTTGTTGTAAATTAAATTACTTTATAAAAAAATTAATAAATTATTAAATTGTGAGGAAAAAAAAGATCAAGATAGTGATTCAATCACACTATAGATGAAATGATATATAATGGAATCATTAATTTTTCCAGCTAACCACCACTACCTACAATGAAGTTTTATAGTATTCAATGCACAATAAATCAGTGCTCAATGCTATTCTAATTATTATTTTTAATTTTTTTAATATCATTATGTTTCTCTTTGCATCCAAAATCTTTTTCCAATTTATACTCAATTTTTCATGAAAAGTATATCATTAGAATAGGTTGAACTGTTATTCGACCATCATTAAATTGTCTTCGTAGATTTTTATTTAAAGGTTATTTTTTCTTATATAAAAAATAATTTACAATATTTGATCTTGATAACTATAAATTTCAAGGCTTCCCCTTTATTACAGAGATAAAATTTAATTGGTGTTTTATCTAGGCTTTCAAGTGGGATATTTTTAGTTAGGATTTAATCCTTTAAATTTATTACTTCTCGAATTAAGTTGAGATTTATACATAAATCGAATCTCTCAAGAGTTTGGTTTTACTTAAATTAAGATTTGATAAAAAAATTTTAATATTTTTTAATATTTTAATATTAATTTTTTTATATTTTAAGTTTAAAATTATTTTAAATTATTAATATAATTTTTAAACAAAATTTCTATAAGAAATTTAAAACTGAACGAGGTAGATAAACTTTTGACTGTTGAGCCGGAGTGTTGACAAACCTCTAGGAATGTTAGTTAAGCCTCAATCAACCCAGTTCAGAGGTACTTTTAAATTAAGCAAAGTATCAACTATGACCAAAAAAAAAAAAAAAAACACTTGCCCTCAAACTTGAAGGAAATTATTGGAGAAATGAATGTCGATCAAAATTTGCAAAATGAAAAGACATTGGGAAGGTGAGACATGACGGGTTTTTGTAAAGATAGACGGCAACATCTTATAAGTTTCAATGAATATAAGTCTTTGGATAAAAAGTTTTAATCTCAATCATTGATTTTAAAAAAAAATATCTGACCGGTAAGTTTAAGGATAATTTCATAAAAGTGATATAAAATGATAATTTTTACAACATAGGAAAATAAAAAATTTATTTGAAAAAAGAAAATAATAATTATTATAATTATTCATAGAAAGATTATGATTACAATTTAACTCTGTTTTCCTAACTGACTCTTTCATATATATAAATTATATATATAAATTATAAATATAAATTATATATATAAAAAATAGTATTTAAAAATAATAAAAAATATGAAAATATTTTTTATTGAATCTTGAGTTACTATTTAAAAATAATAAAAAATAAAAACATAC
>JBBYHK010482940.1:0-13070 GCA_038382065.1 Adansonia grandidieri | reverse complement strand
GATGTTTGAACATCCATGACATAGGGAAAAGGGTGACATGGCATCATAAGTTCATTCCACTATCCTAAAGTAGTTTAAGACCCTTTGATAATGTCATAAATGAGGTTATTAAACTCAAGATCAAGGCTTAACATTTTAACAAATAAAAGGCATTTTTCTAAGAAAATAGCATTTTATTCAACCATGAATCTAGGCTTGGAAAGTTTAATTTGTCCCCTAGATTAGAGGTCCAATTTTGTGAAAACATTAAATCCATGCTAGGTTGCATCTATTGATGGTAGCGTAGATCTAACTTTAAGCTTTTGAAAATCAGATTTTTTGAGCAAACAAGCAAGCATTTTGACAAAAATGTTACATATGAAATGCAACATGCGTAACAACGAACATGGATAACACATTCAAATAAACAAGATGGTATCTTGACAATGAAAGAGATGGTAAAATGTAAGGTGATGATAAGTAAGATGCAAGGAAATGCTAGCCTTATAAATGACATCTAAGGTTAAGCCATGTATGATGGTATGAATATGTTTAACCGAAAGAAAGCATGCTAGAATTTTCAAAAAGACATTTTTGTTTCATGGAACATATCAAGATGCAAGAAAATGCATGAATATGCTCAAGATATATTAGGGTGAACAATCACATATAAGATGAATATGTGAAGGTGGATGAAACGTGGTAAAAAATGCATGAATTGGGGCTGTTGCGATGGTAAAAATAAAGTATGGCATGTTTAACCATCCAAGCAACATCAAAGCATTAAGAGGATCATCAAAATCCTAAGACTATCACAAGCAAGGCCATAATAATGCCTGAACATCTTAGAAAGGTCATGGTAACATAAAAAAGCCACTAGAATGATGCAAATGTTGAACAATAACAAAACAACCAGAGCAAAAGGGGAAAAATGTATCAAAAGCTTCAAGTTTTAGTCTTTTTCTTTGAGCAATAACTTTGGTCTCACTTTTTTCCCCCTTTTAACGATGAATAACAATAAAATGATGAAAAGAATAACCTTTAGAATTAGGGTATGGATAGAAGGGAGTTTTAGAACGAAATATAAGGGAATAGAGGGTTTTGGAAGGGTTTTAATGGTCTTAAGAGGCTATAGGAATAGAAAAGGGTTTTTGGAGGCCTGAGGAATATTAAAAAAATGTATGAAAGTGAGTGTTTTTTTTCTAAAGGGTTATTGAGTTTGTGTCTCTTCTCTCAGCTAAGTCAAAGTTAGCATATATAACCATGTGAATATGAAGACAAAAACTGCATAAAGTAAGGGTATTATGGGGTTTTGATGCTGTACCTCATGCAGCGACAAGGTATTGTGCTTAGCTGCCATGCAAACTTATTGGTTGGCTTAGCAAAAATAGTGGATCAAGGCTGCTATATGCAATGGGCATTGAGAAAAACCTTACCCTTTTACAGTTTGCATAATGTCATAAAATGTCCCTTGTTATTGGTTATTTGGGCCTTAAAATTTGTTCAAATCCAATCACGAGTCCATAGCTAAGGCCTATTATGAATTTTGATGATTTTTGGTGCAAGAAACAAGTTTAAGTTAGATTTTTAGATCAATGGTGCAAGGGCTGAAAAATGGCTTGAATTAGTAAAAATGCCTTGATATATGATACAAAACTCTTTATACTGATACATAAAGTAATTTTTATCCATAAGTATCAATACAACAAATCATGTATTGATACCAAAAGCCAAAAATGTTTCTAGTCTTGAGATTTGGGTTATGTATCGATGCTACATGGGCTTGCATCGATATTTTTACTTGAGTATGAATACATTTGGCCAAAAATCACAAGTTTAGCTACTTCTAAGGCTTAGATTGATACAAACATGCTAAGTATCGATATCACACCTTAGGTCTCGATATCGAATCCTCTTATATCGATACTACATGTGAAAATTTAAATTTTTAGTAGTGTAAGAGCTTGGTATCACCTATGCACTGATATGACTTGCACATACCTTTGGCTTAGTGAATTACCTTATTTTGGTTAAAGCGATGGGAAATTGACCCCTACTCATTTGTACAACTCTAAGAATGCCAAGATGATGACCTTAGATTCATTAGATGATGGCCCAGACAAAATGGGTATCTACAACTGCCCTTCTTTAGCTGTTACTGAGTACCAGGAATTGGGCAAAGATAAATAAACATCATTTTCTTCAGGGTTGGATAATGTTTCTTGAATACATGCAAAAATGATGCTTAATTAATGTTTCATCATGATAATCATAATATATTGGTGGCAATTCTGATGAAAGTCAAAATATTATTTTATAAGGTTTGACCTTTTAATAGGCTTTTAGATTTTTTCCTAATGTTTGACCCTCTTAGATAGGCACCGGCTATTATGGACTTTAACTTGATAGGTACTTAGCTTTTTGTGGGCAGACTTGACTGGCGCCCAACTCTTTTAGACATACTCGATTGGTGCATGGCTCTTTATAGATATACTCAATTAGCATCCTACTTTTTATGGATAGACTTGACTAGTGCTTAACTATTTTCGAACAAACTTGATTTGCCCCTAGCTCTTTGTAGATAGACTCGACTAGTGTCTGGCTTTTTATGGACAAACTTGACTAGCCTCTAGCTTTTTATGGATTAAAAAGAAAAAAATGTCTAGCTCTTTATGGACTAAAAAGGAAAAGGCGTCCAGCTTTTTGTGGACTAAAAGAAAGAGGTGTCCAGCTCTTTATGGATGAAAATAAAAAAGGCATCCAGCTCTTTGTGGACTAAATGAGATGAATTTAGGTATATTTCCTAAATGGTTTTTCAGTTTGTGAACTTAAGTAGTCAAGGATCTTACTTAGAACCTTTAGGGCTTTTTGAGAACAAAAATTTGTACCTAAAGTTCTTTGCTGGTTTTATTTTTGTGAGCAGGTTTTTGTACTTGAAATATGTTAATTGTTATATTGGATGCATTAATATGAAAATACATGCTTAAGTGATGCAAACGTGATGACTTTAAGAGCCTAGTTTGGTGATCAATTTTGGTCTTTCCAATCATTTATTCTTCACTAAGTTTGATAGGGTGATCTTTTTCCTAGGATTCACCAAGCTTGTTTTAGACTTCCCTAGGTTTTGAAGGTTAAGGTTGCTTTCAAAAGGTATGGATGGCATTCGATTATGATGGGTTGATCCTGAGCTTGAGTAGCTCATGTTTGGGGACTTTTTGTTGAGTTGAGTTTGCTAGCAGGTATGGATGATTTCTCTCATTAATTTTGATTTAGGGGTTTTTAGTGATCTAAGTGATCTGATCTAAACTTTGAATGTTTAAGTAGTAATTGGAAAAGGATATTTGCCCCTTGCCTTTGGGCTTGGGGTTTATTTAGGAGAATGTGTTGAACATTTTTTCAAGATATGAATGTTTAAGGGTAAGAGTAAATGTAGTTCCAAGGTTTATTCTTGATCTTTAGACATGAAACAACATTCCTGATAAGTTTCATGTTTCAAAGTAATGCTAGGAAATCCTGTTATTAGTTCTGTTCATTTATCAAGCATTATAAATTAAATGATAAACAAGATGGAAAATGGGATGCACGAGTTACAAAAAACTTTGAGAAAAATAAGTGATTGTATTCAAAAGAGAAATAGCACAAGTTATGATAAATTCTAAGATCATAAATGATTTGGAATTCCAAAAGAGTCAGGAATGGTTTTTTTGGCTGCTTAGCCCCTAATGGTGATGACATAAATCTTTATTGAGTGCTTTCAGAAACCTTTTTCAACTAATTAATCTTTTAGGTGTTGGTTGACTCACGATAAGATTTTTTGGATTACCCTATAGTGGAATGGTTGCCCCAAGGTTGGGTAGACATTATTTTCCAGGCATGGGTAAGCATAAGATTTGGTAGAGTAGGTCAGTACAGAATAGGTTGGTTATGTTGTAACTTAGTGTTTTGGTCAAGGAAGTGTGGCTCTAGATCAGGTCAAATCTCAAAGAGATTTTAGTTACTTATGCTTGCTTTTTGGGTTTTTAGCTTGAGCGAGTTTGCTTTCTTGGATGCTTTCTCTATCTTTTTTGAAAAAAAAAGAAGGATAGGATCCCTTTTGAGTTTTCATCCTAGATTCCTTTCAAGTGTAGTATTCCTTGACAGAATCAAAATTGACAGGATTAGGCAAATCCCTATCATCCATCTTAGTTTAAATCAAGGCTCCTCTAAAAAGCATGCACTTAACCACGTATGGCCCTTCCTGGAGCACCCTTATGAATCAAGAGGATATGTTTGAGTACTAAGTCATTTCCATGGAACTGATAAGGATTGACCTTTTTGTTATGGGCTTTTATCATGTGTTTTTGATATATTTGCTCGTGACAAATGTGATTCTTTTTTTCTCAATGAGATTAAGTTGTTTATATCGATCCTTAACCCATTCAGCTTCTTTAAGTTATGATTCCATCAAAACTTTAGAGATTTCAACCTCGATAGGTAGAACAACTTCCATATAGTAAACTAAGGAAAACAATGTGGCACCCATAGACATTCGAATAGCTGTGCCATAGGTGTGTAGTGCAAAAGGTAACTTTTTGTGCCAATCTTTGTATATTTTAACCATTTTTTGACTATTTTCTAAATATTCTTTTTCACTGCTTTGACTGCCCTATTCATATTCAGATGATATGGCATCGAGTAATGATGTTAAATTTTGAATTAGGAATAGATTGCTTACATCATCTTATTTTTTAAGTTGTGTAGATTATCTATGGTGATTTGTTAAAGATGCCTATATCTACAGATTATATCCTGTTTCACAAATTTGCATAAAATGGACTTAATGACATTGGCATAAGAAGCTACTTTTACCCACTTAGTAAATAATCAATGGCAACCAAAATAAAGTAGTGTTTGTTAGAAGCCTTAGGGGTGATTGGTCTAATCATATCCATACCCCATATAGAAAAAGGCCATAAAGCTATCATAACATGCAAATATGAAGGCAGGACATGGGTTTTGTCTATGTAGATTTGACATTTGTGGCACTTTCAAGCAGAGTCATGAAATCTTTTTCGAAAGTTAACCAATAGTAGCCCAATCGCATAACCTATTTTACTATTCAGTGTCTATTGGCATGTTTATCGTAGATTTCTTCATGGACTTCTTCAAGAATTCTTTTGGCTTTGGAGGTTCCCATGCATTGGAGTATCACCTGATCCCAACCTTTCTTGTATAAAATTCCACCATCCAAAATGAAGCTCATAGCCATTTTTTAGATTGTTCTTTTATTAGTTTTTGTGGCATATTTAGGGTATTGTTGATCTCTAATGTACTGGAGGATCTCATGATACCATGGCAAGCCATCCTTCTCTTTTTTGACATTCTAACAATGTGTAAGAGTTATATATATGCTCATCTAAATGGGAGCAAAATCTGATTCTTAATTCACTTTGAACATGGACAACAAAGTGGCCAAGGCATTGGCTATTTGGCTTTGTTCCTGAGGTAAATGTAGAAAGCTAATATCATCAAATTCATTTTTGAGTTTTGAGATCACCTCTTTGTAATGAACCAGTTTTGTATCACATGTTTACCATTCTCCTTTTAGTTGACAGATGACCATGGTCGAATCTCCAAATACTTATTGAGTTCTGATACCCTTTTTAATGGTGAGTACCATGATGTAGGCTTTGTATTCAACTATATTATTGGTACAGTCAAAGTTTAATCTTATGAGAAATGGGTAGAAGTTTCCATTAGGTGAGATGAGAATTGCCTTAATTCCATGAACCAATGCATTTGAAACTCTATGAAAGTACATTTTTTGAGAAAAATTGTAATCGACAGCATCTTTTACTTTAGATATGCACATCAAATCTTCATCAAGAAATTCAAAATCCAAACATTAATAGTCATCTATTGCTCGACTTACCAAAAAATCTACTATTGTGCTACCTTTAATGGCTTTTTGGTTTATGCACACAATGTCATTTTTAGAGATGTCTTGCCACCTAGCTAATCTCCTTGACATGGCAAGGGCCTTGCATAAATACTTAATGGCATTGAGTTTCGCAGTTAGCCATGTGGTATGATATAACATGTATTACCTTAACCTTAAGATGGCCTAGGTCAGAGCATAACATAGTTTCTCTACTATTGAGTAGTTATTTTTACACTTGTGAACTTCTTGCTTAAGTAATAGATAGCATGTTTCTTTTTACCTGACTCATCATGTTGACCCAATAAACAACACATTGACCTGTCAAAAACTGATAGATACAGGATTAATGGTCAATCCGGCATTCGTAGTACACATATGGATAGTTTCAAAAGGCAGTGTTTGACATTATCAAAAGCTTTCTGGCATTTTTCATTCCATTCTCTAGGATTCTATTTTTAAAGTAGCTGAAAGATTGGATCGGATTTATTGGTCAGTTAAGATATAAATCGGGCTATGTAGTTCAACCTTTCAAAAAACTTCTTACTTATTTTTGGGTTTGAGGTAGATTTTAAATGGCATTGACTTTGTTAGGGTTGACTTCTATTTAGTTTTTGCTCATAATGAAGCCCAATAGTTTGCTAGATGTGACATTAATGTGCATTTGGTAGGATTTAGTTTAAGTTGGTACTTGCAAAGCCGTTTGAAGAGTTTTCTGAAGTTGGCAACATGTTCACTCTTTTTTGGTGATTTTGTGATCATATCATCCACATAGACCTTTATTTCTTTTTGCATGAGATCATGGAACAATGTTATCATTGCCCTTTGATAAGTTGCCCCAGCATTTTTGAGCCTGAAGAGCATTATTTTATAGCAAAAAGTGCCTGCATAGTCACAAAAATGGTTTTCTCCATGCCTTCGGCTGCTATTTTAATCTAGTTATAACCTGAAAATCTATCCATAAAGGAAAACAATGCATTTTTGGCAGTGTTGTCTACTAGGGTGTCATTGTAAGGCAAAAGAAAATTATCTTTTAGGCTAGCTTGGTTCAGGTCTTAAAGTCTACACACATCCATACCTTGCCAGCATTTTTAGGGACCGAGATTATGTTGGCCACCCTTTTAGGATATTTAGCTACTTTGAGAAATCCTGCCTCAAATTGTTTCTTTACTTCCTTTTTAGTCTTTAAAAACATTTTTGGTTTCATCCTTCTAAGTTTTTGTTGTATGGGCTTGTACTCAAGTTGGAGGGAAAGTTTATAGACCATAATATTGGCGTCGAATCGAGGCATATCCTGGTAATACTAGGCAAACACATCCTGATATTCTTGGAAGAGGTTTATCAGCTCGATTCAAGTTGATGGGTTTATGGAGGTTTTAATTTTGACCTCTTTTGATGTTTGTCCATTCCTAAGATAATGGTTTCAATAGGTTTTTTATGAGGTAATATCTATTTTTCTTCTTGTTTAATTAATCTTAACATGTTTGGGGGTATGTGAGTCTCCTTCAAAATCTACAAAATATGTAGAGGAAGGTCTAAGAGTTGGCAGGAATTATGGAAATAGACATAAAAGATAAAATGCATAATGTTTAGCTATTTTCATTGATAATACTTAATAAAAAGGGTGCCTATAAAAAAGATCCTATAATGCTCTTGGGTGAAAGCAAGTAGGTTTAGCTTATAACATTACTTTGAAACAAATTTGAGCAGTACAAGAATCGTGGTTTCAATCCAAACACTTGGAAGAAATCCTAGAAAGCACAGACTAGTCTCCTAGACTATTGTTGGCATCTTTAACTCATTGATTGCACTGATGAAGAGATCCCTAAATGCCTTGTTTAGTATAAGTGCAACATTATCAAAGCCAACATTCACCATTCTTTTAGATAGAAACTTTCTCGGAGTGATGAAAATATCATTATTTTTGCCCTAAGTCTTATCCCAATAAAGAGGCTATCCTTTTCTCATGGTTTTTTTAGCTTGTTTTCTTTTTTTTGTTTGTGCATAGCACCTAAACCCTAACCCTATTTTTGTCAGTTTGGTTAATAACTTTTAGGGCTCTGGCAATTATTTGAAGAGGTCCTCTTTTACCTGGACATTTTTGTCAATGGCTAACTTTAGACCCATATGAGTGCTTTTCGATAGATAAGGCTCAACCATTAGCAACCTTTCCTTGACATAAGTGGCATTGACAAACTCAAAGGACTAAAACAAAGATTCTAGAACATCCTCATTGGGTTCGATATAAGGGGCATCAATTAAGGTAGCAACAATAATAACTTCCTCTCTTCCAATGCTAATAACCTTGTTTTTAATGATGAGTTTCAACTTTTAATGCAGTCATGATGGTACTACCTCTGTAGAGTGAATCCAGGGCCTTCTCAATAGGCAGTTATATGACAGAGCGATGTCCATCACATGAAAGTCAACTTCATAAGAGCATCGACCTATTTGGAATAGAACGATAATGTTGTCCACAATGTTTCTACAAGTTCCATCAAATGCTCTCACAATTGTGTGACTATTTTAGATAGAAGTGTATCAATGGAGAGCTTGTTCAAGCATGATATGGGCATTACATTCAAAACTGACCCATTATCAATAAGCACCTTGGGTAACGTGCTATCTTTGCAATATGTGGTGATGTAAAGTGCTTTATAGTTTCCCCTTCTTTTATGAAGGATTTCATCATCGCTGAAAGATATATAGTTGTTAGCAGTAATGTTGCTTACTAGGTGATCCAATTGACCTTTAGAGATGTCTGGAGGGATATATGCCTCATTCAAGACCTTGAGGGGAGCATTTCTATGAGCTTTGGAGTTTAATGTAGTGACAACACAAATATCGTAGTAGGTTGCTTGTTCAACTGATTAACGATGCTATATTTGCTATGCTTGATGAACTTTAGGAATTTCATAGCTTTTTTCTTGTTTACTGGCTCCTTAACAGTTATCAAGTTTGATTCTTGGGTTACAAATTTTGGTGCTTAAGGAATAAAAGTATTTTATTTTGCTGGACTTCATTTTTTGATACAGCTGGGGCATAACATCTGCCACTCTAAGTAAATGGGTTATCTTTGAGATGTCAACGTTTGCCGCCTACTGATTAGATTCTTCGGGGATTAAACTTTTGCTTTTGTATTGCCAAAAAACCACATTGTTGTCCTTAGAAGGGAAAAGGGATGGAATTTGAATAATCATCTTTGGTATGGGCTGAATAAGGGTAGCTTTGACTCTTGGTTGATTATCGAATAAGACTAATGGACTTCTAACCCTATAAGGAGGATCACTCTCATCCCTTTTTATGGCGTTGATAGATGGTATCACATTTGCTAACTGGGTATGCGAGGCTCACTTTTTATTGTAGAATTCAATGCTGCTCTTATTCATCATTCTTTGAACCATAGCATGTAACTTTTTGCACATTTGAAGAGTGTGGCCATAGATGGTATGGAAATCACAAAAGTCATTGATCCTTTTTTCTGTCATTTTGGCACACTAACCAAAATGGCTTATACCAAGATTTACCAAACTAGATTCATTGGCATCTTGACCTCGTTTATAGTCTTTACAATCTTGTAGTCCTCTTCAATACCATTTTCCTTGCATCAGATTTAGTATGGGCTTGGATAAGCTAGTTCTAACACTGGATTTTGGCATTTTTTCAGCCTCAACCTTTTCTTTTCCTTTACTTTAAAGGTATCTCTTTTGTCTGAATCACTTTTCATGGCTTTATCAATCATTCCATATAATATGACTACATCTGCAAAATTCCTTAGAAGCTTTTTTTATTATCTCCTCATAATAAGGGGTTTATAATGTGTTAATGAACCTAACAATCATCTCTCTCTATTAACAAAAGGTAATTTTGGGCAACCTCTTTTATCCACCTTAAAACTTACTACTTGAAACTTTCGTCAGCTATTTTTTCCATGCTAATGAGAGAGAAATAACTTGAAATCCAATCAATTGTAGGTTTCTCCCTATCTATGGCATTAATAGATAGACCAATGTACTTGTCCCACTCCTCATAAAACTTAATTTAGGATCAGTCCATCATCCCTTGGACAATTTTTAGGAAAAATGGATAGTGTTGCAAAATATACCCTTAACCACAGTGTTAGCAAAATGGTTCAATGGTTTTTTTACTCTAGTTTTTAACACCTCACACTATTCCAACCATCACAAAAGCCTGTCATATTGTACTCATCATAATCTTGACATCTCTAATGTTTCTTTTGACCTAACAGCTTTTTATATTGATTACTATATTCACTCTTGGCTCTACATGGTTAGGAAGTGGATTCACTTTAACACTTGGTCCAGGCCCTTGTTCAACCTTGATCATGCCCTTTTCTAATTGGCTTTGTACCTTTCTCTTAAATGATATGCAATTCTCTATAGAGTGACCTTATGCTCTGACATGGTACTAATAATTGTCATTCTTATGTACTATGGGATATGGTGGTGATCTAGGGTTTATGATTATCAGGCCTACTAGTTGACTTGCTAGTAGACAGGAATAAATCTATTTGTAGGAGTAAAGAAGTGGCTCAAAGTGTCCCTTTTCTCAGGGTGCTTGTTGATTGTTTATAGCTATTGCATTGTTCGCATTGCTGGGTTATACTTTTTGAGTAGTGTTTTGGGCGAGATCCAGTGCGCAACTTATAATTGGAGTGAACCCTACAGAATAAACTATTTGTGGTACTGGTGAGTAATGGTTAAAGCTTGGATACATAATGTTTGGGAAGTAGATACTCTATGTCAAATATGGATTCTGAGTAAACTTAGTTGGGCTTTCGCTAACAATATTCACGTTCTTCTCTTTACCCTTGGCTATCGACTTTTTACTTAACCCAAATGATTCTTCAATGGATACCTGCCACTTTTGATAGCATTATCAATCATTTCGCCCAATATAACCATATTAGAAAAATTTTTCATGGCGTTTCTACTAACCTTTCATATTATGGAGCTCAAAAAGAGCTAATAAACATGATTTCACCTCTTTCTCAATCAAAGGAGGGTGAACTTGAGCTGCTTTTTCTCTCCACCTCTAAGCATACTTTCTTAAGCTCTCATAGGCTTTTTTTTCCATGTTTATGAGGGAAAGATGGTGAAGGCCTAGTTAGATACGTGCTTATATTGATTAATGAAAACATGAGCCAAATCTGCCCATGTTTGAATTTTTACAAGATCTAGCACTATGTACCAATGGATGGCTACCCCAGTTAGGCTATCTTGTAAGCCATGAATTAGCAATTTTTCGTTCTTCTCGTATCTAACCATTTTAAGATAGTACATAGGGTTTTGCAGTTGGGTCTATAGTCTTATTGTATTTTTCAAAATCTGACACTTTAAATTTAGGCGGGATAACGAGGTAGGAAATTAGTCCCAAAGACTTTTGGAATCTATAATCCCAAATTTATCACTTTTTTCTATAGCTCAAAGACACTTTTCCAATGATTGATACTTGTCTAAGTCTTTATCATTTCCTGAAGACCTCTTTGCCTTTTCCTATTCTACTTGTTTGTCAAGATTTAGAACCATTGGTCTTACTAGTGAAAAGCCTACACTTGGCAATCCTTAAACTAGATGTTGCACCATTGCTGGGTTAAAGTAAATAAATGGTTGAGTTTATGGAATCATTGCTGCTAAAGGGTGCTATTCATGTGATGCCCTTTTCTGAGCATTGGTGGCTTTAATAGCCCCATTAATTGTGTTTGGGATTGATTAGTTCTTTTCTCGCATCGTCGGTGCTTGTTTATCTTTTTTCTTTCAAAGCCTCAGCCAATAGCTTAGTTAATTTAGCAATCTAAGTTGGAGTTCCTCATTCTTACGGAGTGATTGTTCTTCAGACTCTATATATGAGCTCGAGTCATTTGACGCAAGATTAATGATCATTTTCCATGGCTTTTTGGTGATTGCATGTGTTATACCAATGATGAATGGTAGGTTCTGTGTCTTAGAGCACCTTAACTTTGGATTATTATAGATTAAACTTTCATGATGTGCCATGAGTATGTTTGATGAGATGACAGTGAGTATGCAATTATAATGGTAGATGACTATTAATGAATAAATAAAAGAATTAGATTAGTTATGCAAATGCTTAGGGGATAATTAGATTAACGGATAGCATCACCAATAGTGTTTTTTATTAAAACAACAAAATATCCTAATAACATGATTGTATTTAGAAATGCCTGACATGATTACATTGTTTAGTCACTTGTTCCAAGAAATAAAATAGTTATTATCCATCAGCTTCAATGGGCAGGATGTCATGCATCAAGGATCAGGCTATTTCCATCATGTCCTTAGCCTCTAATTAGGCCACTTAAATCTGCTCAATAAGATGGCAGTGGTGGTTTTGATAATTCTAGTGTGCCTGATCACCATCCATAGCCACTCTTGTTCATGCTGCTCGGAGGCCCTTACTAGTTTATCAACATAGCCTTGGTGAACTTGCATAGTATGCTCTAAATATTAGATCTTGAGTGTTAGAGCTTCATTCTCAATTTGGTTTGCTTTTAAGTCTTGGGCTTGAGCTTTTAGACTTTCATTCTTCCTTTGATATGTTAATACAAAAACACAGGTTCTAACAAGCTTTTACTTATTGATCCTAGCCTATTTTCTTTATCGATGCAACTTTTCTTCGAGTATAACAATCTTTACCTCCCATCTATTGATAAATTGCCATGGCCCTGAGCCTTTTTTGCTTTACTAAGTGCCATGTAGTCTCAGACTCTAAAGATCCTCTTTGAAATGGTTTTTCTCTTTGATGCCTTGTTTATTTCACCATCCCGAAGATAGAGGTCCACTTACATTTATCTTTTCTCTTCTTTCAAACAAGTGATTTCCTTGGTGAAGGTTGCCTTTTCTTGCTTAAATTCTTTCTTAAGCAATTCGATTTCAAAAGAAAATTCAGCAACTGATACTTATGATGTTCCAACACCCGACAAAAGTAAGGCATCATTGATGCGATGTATTTTGTACTTATCATACCGTGGAATCATACTCTTCCTCTGTAATACCTCTGCATATAATGAGTTTGTCTCTAAGTGTGGAAGGCTAACTAAACTTTAGATTATAACCAGGCTCATCATAGTCAAATTCCCACTGCTCTAGGTCTTGGAGGAAGGGAATAAATTGTTGGCATTGAAACTGTCATA
>JBBYHK010482909.1:0-11241 GCA_038382065.1 Adansonia grandidieri | reverse complement strand
GTTAAAAAAGATGAAGCACTTTGTGAATTACTATGTCTTTCACTTTTATAGGTAGTAAGCAATGATGGATAAATTACTGCTGGTTTTGTTCTTGCTTTTGGAGGCTGTTAAAAGAAATGGTGTCCTAAGTGATCATTGTTTCACTTTGCACATTCGGGCATCATAGTTAAATCATACTATAGATATACTTTCATGTTTCCTGTTTATCCAATTTCTTTATTGTGTTGGGAAACAATTTCTTGCTTAGTTATCTCTAGGTATTTTACACCGGATGATGCATTTAGTATTTTCTAGAAGTTTATATATTTAATGGAGTGTTTTTCGGGTTCCTATATTGCTTAATTATAAGTAATATTAAATTATGTTTCATAATATATATATATATATTTACACTCAAATGATCTAAACATCTTTCTGATCTTTTGTGTAATTAAGTGAAAAAAATGTAATATTTAAGAAATGATGTACGTGAAAGTGTTGAGCAAATTTGTTAAATAAAGTTTCTTGAGGAACCATTTCCATAATTATCATTCCTCTTTCACACAAAGGTCAGTTTCTAAGATATAGAAATGATTTTTGTATGTTTTGGTTTAAATTTTAAACATTTTGAATGTCACATTTATTGAATACATATTTTAAAAATAATTAATTGAATTAATTCCATTTTTTTAACTATCATTTTGCATTAATAAATTCGCATGTAAAATCTTTCAAGAATTGTATCAAGGATTTGAAATTGAATCCTAGGAATGGATTTGTTTTGTGATTTGTGTCGCATTTTTACATGACTTGTTCCTGACGATCTGAAACATGAAATCTCGAACCAAAAAGCCCATCTGGTTTTAACAGGTTGATTCTGGAGCCAAGGCCAGTTGGAGCGGCAACAGATATTACCACAAATCCATTAGAATGCCTGGACCCTTAAGCTGGATCGACCTCGTGATATTACAAAAGGAAAATGCCTACCATATTTCAGTTTTCACTTGCCTGTTATCCGCATCTTAAAATTATTCAAGCTTCATTCATTACCTTTTAATCCTCTTTTTTTCATTTTCTATAGCTAGTTAATTACTGACAAGCCAGATTGTTGAACATATATCGAGAAGGAAATTCTATTGGAAACAAGCTTCTCAAGGCTGAAAAATCATATAGATGTTATTGTAAGCTGACCCTAAAAACTATAAATATATCAAATTGATCGATAATCGAAAATATAATCGATTTAACTAAGGTGCATTAAATAAGTTTAGAGTTTGAATCTCGATATTCTACAGTTATTTTTTTAAATTTCCAAACTAAGAACTTTTTGTTAAAAGAAAAAAAATCACCTGAAGATAGTAATTTAGAAGTATGCAACCCCGAGAAGGAAAAAAAAATTGGTGGAAGTCATAAGATGCCAATTTGATCAAAGCTTGAAACTAAACTTACTACTATTCCACATTGGTTACATTTCATCGGGAAAAAGCTCCTCCTTGAGTGAAGGAGCTATCCACTGTATCTGAATGTAGGTAATATCCCACAAATCATCATCTTCCTTGCGTACTAAACTCCCGGTCTCTTGCATCTTTGTGATCATCTTTCTCAGCAAGTCCGGCACAACTTCCTGCAATTTCGTTTCACCATACTCTCCCAAATCAGCTTTCATGCATGTATCCATCCTTCTCAAAACGCCCAACCAGAACGTCCTAAACCCTGGATTCTCTGTAATCTGTTGTAGGTATTGTAAGTACACATCCGTCAGGAGCTCCATTGAAAGCTTCAGAGTCCCTTCCATGCTTCTCGTCTCCCTCTCCGCGTTTTCGCGCCTGGAGTATTCGATCATCTTTTCGTGCTGATCATCAACCAGGGCGAATATAACGAGATTGAAGCAGTTGATGCATCTGGTTGAGGAAAGCTCCAGATCTTCGGCCAGCTTAAAGCATCTCCTAAGAGATAATATTGCATGGTTTCTTATCTCTTCTCGCCGTGCTAAGCTGGTCTTTCTAAGGGCTTCGCCTAGCTTGACGAATAAATTCATGGTGAAGTTAATGGACTCTTGGGCTTTGGCGTTATCCTGATCCGATGACGAAGTACTTGTAGTGCTTGAAATACTGTAGTTGTTTCCTGGATCTGAAAACGGTGTGTTATACCATTGGATTAGCAACTTCACTGAATCTGACATTAGATCAAGGATCTTCAAGTTCTTCTCAAGAGGACTGTTCTTCAGGGCGACGAAACCAAATGCGCAATCAATACAGTAGGCATAATTTATCCGTGAGATATGGAAGGCATCGGACATCAACATGATCAAAGACTCCACTGCTTGATCGTAGGTTCCTGGGTGTCGACCTGTGACTGATAGCAAATGAAGGGCTGATTTCCATCCCAGTTGAGTCTGCAAATTTGCTGGGTATTCGATGAGAATCTTGCTCACCGACTGTATTATGAACTCACAGCATGTGTCGAGAATTTCTTTATCTAACTTCCACATCAAATTTATGGACTTAAAAATTAGCTCCTCGGGAGTTTTACCTGCTTGGTATGAAGCTAGAAGCTTGAGGCAGACTTTGAAAAGGCCTACAATGGCTTTTTCTGCAAATGGGATTGGGGAAAATAGAGGAAATTGAGCAACTGCTAGCAAATAATCATGGAAAGAAGGCCAAAACGCTTGAAACCTGAAAATGTTGGACAAAGAAATGGCGATGATCAAATCCCAACAGAAGCCAACAGTTTCTTCTTCTTCAATTGGTGTACTAAACTTTTGGCCTTTACCAGCAGCTGCGAATATCAGAGAAAGCCCAAGATTCAGCAATGCCTCAGTAGGTAGGTTAGAACTGTTGCCAAATATACTCCCAATTTGACACTGTCTGATAATCTTCAGGTTCTGTTCAAATTCACTCATGCCCAGAGATATAGACTCTTCCATGCTATCTAACGTTAAGAAATGAGAGAACCGACTAACCAAGCCAGAAGTCTGGCGTTTGAAGAATTTAGGATCATGGTTGGGAAATATTACTCCAGACTCAGATTTCATGGCTTCTGGGGCATCGGACGATGAAGTGGAAGCAACATCAAATTCAATGACAGATTGGGGAAGTAGCCTAAGCCTTTTCAGTTTCAACAAGCAGTCAACGATGTTCCTCCAACCTCCTCGAAGTGACTTCCCAAAGTTATTTGCTATGGTAAAAACGCCAAGGGTAGCCATTCTTGGTTTCATATCATTGCTGAATGCGAACAAGGTTTCTTCTGCAGAGGCATAAGGGTTCAAAAGTGTTGTGAATTTGCAGAAGGAGGCAACCAGTTCATCCAGCGTGTCTGCCAATCCATACTGAGCTATCCTAGCGACAGAGATGAGACTTTCAATGCACTCATGGAGCATTTCATCTTCATCAGCATGCTCGAAGAATGCTGAAAGAGTTGCAATCGTTGGGCCAGCAACACAAGCGAACATATCCCTTCCGAGGCGACGATCAAAATCACAAAGGACATATGATTGCACTAATTTGGCTCGGTTCATCAACTCAATCCATCTGCTCGGGTTCATCTCTACCGGACCAGATTGACCAAAAAGCGTGATTGCATTGTTTGATATGGAGTGAAACAGCTCGGAGAGGTACTCTCTAGGGAGATCTTGCCCTCCATTGATGGCTCTATTGTTCCTTATAAACTCTTCCTCTGTCATCTTTTTCTTGACTTGTGGGTTGTGCTGATCTGTATTCAGCATGATGAGAGAATAGCAAAGAATGAACACTGAATCCTTGGTCACAAAAATTTCCGAGGATTGTTGGTCAAAAAATCTCTCTGAGAAAGCTTCCAGGATTCTCTGAATCTTCTGGGACTCTCCTGGGAGCCGGAATGTCTCGAGATAAGTTCGAAGAGCAGAATCAAGAATCATGCCATTGAATTCAAAAGTTGCTGTGAATTCTTTAAGGACTTGAAGGTGCAGTTCATCAGGGTCACCAAGATAATCTCCGATCATGCTCTTGTCCAGCCCTGGAGTGTAGCGGAAGAAGAAAGCAAAAGCTTTGGGATTTGGGGGATCAGTGACCAACTGACAATGTTTCAAATACTCCAATCCTTTCTTTTCATCTCGATTAAAATGGTTCCCAGCAATCAATATCTTCTTCTTTTGTGCTTTCCTTACTCTTATATACTCCACCCAAGTTTCCAAATCATCTTTTGGTTTATCCACCCAAAAGGGTCTATAATCTGGGATTTCAACCGGGTATGGGTCTGAAGCGGTTAAATCATCTTCTTTATCAATGTTCTCAGAAATGTTGCGAATCATGATAATCAGTCCTTCAAAAGCTTGGACTTGTAAAGTCGTAGTAGGACCGGTCCCTGGAAAGGCCTGCTTGCACAGCAACTTCCCGACCTCCTCGAAAATGTTTCGGCAAATCGGGTCACAATCATAGTTTGCATAAGCTTCAACTACGAACGTTGGTTGCCTGAAAAAATTAATGATTGCTTCCAGTGCCACCTCCTGGAGTTGCAAAGAAGCTCCTGGAACAGCAATTCTCAACAACACAAACGAGAAGAAAGCCTCCAGTTGAAGGAGTATGAACCTGCAAAAGGGGCAAAATGGCAAATCTGATTCCAGATTCATTGCTTTTCATAAACCCAAAACAAAACTTTCAGTTCAGAATTCTGATTTAAATCCCTTCAAATCAAACCTGCGAAGAAAGTGGTAGATATTCAAGACAGTACTGCAGATCATGGAAAGAACAAGTGGGCTTGAACAAGTCCCATAATGGATCAAATGATGAAATAAATCATCTTGGACCATCCTCAAAAGCTTTGGATGCTTTCCAATTTCATCGCCACTCAATTCTATAGCAGAATTAATCAAAACCAACGCGAAAAGTTGAACATCTTCGTCAGCTGTATTGCACGTCGATCCTTCGGTCTCCACAACTTCCACCACATTCAGCAAAGAACATAAAAACTGAAAAATATCAACCGCGCAACGTATTCCATACCCTGAACTTTCATCAACATCTTCGGTATCGGATTCCGAATTCTCCCCTTCAATAACATCAATGTCCGGTAACCGTGAAAAGATGATCTGAATCAACTCATGCATCGTATACCGTGCACTGCGTTGAAGCAAATCTCCTCTGCTTACAGATTGTTGAACAACCTGAAAACAAGTATTAACAATTGTACAAACCCCCTGATCCGTGAGCAAAACCGAAGCATTATGTCTCATAGTCGCTGTCAAAACCTGTAAAATCTTCATCATCACAGCATCCTCAGAAACCTGGTCCGTTTGCTCCAAGCGGCAGCTCGTGATCCCAGTAACGACAATATTTATAGCTTCTTTCGCTCCTGGGGTTTTCTCGTCGAATATCCCGAGTTTAAGAATCTTCGAAACAGCCGACAGGGCCACTCCCGTGGCTGCTGCTGGAATGCCATCACTTTGTATAACATCAAGGAATGGGGAGAGATAAATACAAGGATCAATGGTTCGCCATTCTTGATGAGGATTGAAGATGAAACCCCGCAAGGATTTCAAGGACTGTTGGAGCGAGGAATCGAAATAGTCTTCTTGGGGAGAAATGAATTGAGCGGTGGGATCTATCGGCCGCCTGATCACGGCCAGGACAGCCCCCACCTCGGTGTTCAACATGCAAGAGAGTCCTATCTCTTTCCTTTTCGATCTGCTCATGTCTTTCTTCTTATCGCCACACGACGGGCAGCTATTTGCTTCTTCTTCCATTAAAAAACTAGGAATCGAAGTTTTGTACCATGCAATGATTAACTTATTATTTTCTTTCAGAATTTTTCGGTGTGGGATTTGAGTGTTTTTCTTGTGATTAGTGAGAGAAAAAAAAGTTTTAACTGTTCACCTAACGTGAATGTTAAAAAAAAAATAAGTCATTTCTCCAAAAATTTTGGAAGAAAGGTAGGCGGATTGTTTGCTAAACTAGAGGTTAATTAAATACTTTGTTAATTAAGAGTATTTAGTACATTTATATGGTTAAGGGTGAACATTTGAAGACTTCTACCACTAATATCTCCTTGAATTTCTTCAGTTTTATTGACTGTAAATTGATTGAAACAAAATGATCAAATAAACAGAGTGGAGCCTGATAAGTTATTAACTCATTCCCACAGTACATAATTAATTGAAAATTTTTAAGAAAACTATTGCTGATCAAAAGAATTAATGGAAATTAAGGGTAAATTAATATTTGAGAATTATTTAAAAGTTTGTTTATGTTATAGTAGTATTATAGTGACTAAAAGTTGATAACAAACTACATGTTTTATCAAACAAAATTTTAATTGAAATAATAAATTATTAAAACAATTAAGAGAAGAAATTAAAATAATCAGTCTGTGTTGCGCTCATATTATTATTTTATTATTATTATTATTATTATCTTGAATTTAAATATTTCGCTTGTCACAAAAAACTAATGGAATTATATACTACAAAGGTCAATTGTATAATTCTAATCAACCACCAATAGTCAAATAAAAAAAATAAACTAATGGATTTGTGACATCATGAACTAATATAAGTTTGTAACTTTCTCAATAGCTGACCACTGAACCAATGGTAATACATTTGACTAACCACGTGTATAATAAGTTGGCATACTTTGATGTATATTAATAGTTTTTTTTTAATGGAAATCATAATAAATGAAGATTAAATAATTTAATTATTACAATTTTAAAGATTAAGAAATATATAAAAGTTAAATCAGTTATTAATGAAACTAATATACAAAATGAAAGTAGCGAAATCAATCTCCTCTAAATTTTAATTATCAAACATGTAAACAAAATATGAGACAAAGAAAAATTTTCATATATTCTATAAAAATATGTACACTTACTAATTGAGTGAAAGAAAAAAATATATATTTATGCAAAAAATATGTTAAGAGAAAAGTTAGCCAATAGTTTTTTTTTTCTAAAAAAAATTATGAGTAATTTTTTAGGGATATATTATTTTAATTAAATATTTAGGTAATTTTATTTATTAGGTTGATATTTAGTCAAATGAAAGATCAAGAGGTCATCAAGCCAATGAGATTTTTTCTTTGTCTTTTTTAGATAGTATATCATTTACAATAATTACATTAAAATTAATCAATTAAAATATAATATTTTATGGAATTTATAAAAAGAATATGTAAAACCTACACTCATAAATAGTAAATCCCTATATATATAATTTTAGATGATTATAATATTGCAAGAAAAAAAAATTATAAGTAAAATGCTACTCCCTCGAGCATCATGCGAATTACCGTGTTTCTATTATCCACATCAGCAGACAGAACCAATAACGAATTGCCGTGTCATTATATTTACGACATCAGCTTGCAAAGAGCCTTCCAGATAGATGTTAAGACTTGCAACGAATCGTTCATGTTTGGGTTTTGGACTCTTTCCAAACTCAAAAATAAATTAATTAATTAACTCATAAGATAAATGTTTGATCATCACATCAAAACTTGACATTATTATGAAAATCAAACCAGGGCGTGTATCGTCGGTTGATTACCATATAATATATGACAAGGTCTAGTAGCTCCCTGCCTGCCTGGGCCTCTTCTATTAAAATCACTATATTTGTTTTTTTTTTTTCTTTTCAACTTTAGTTTCGTACTATATAATAAGGTTTAGTGCCAGGGAGAATCGTGGATGGGAGTGACGACCGACTTGATTTGGAGATACTGATTAATGGCATCCAAACCATAATCCCTTCCGAAGCCGCTCATTTTGTATCCACCATACGAGCAATCCACATCGAATGCAGTGTAACAATTGATCCAGATAATTCCGGCTCGGATGGACCTTGACACCGTGTTCGCCACCTTCAAGTTATTGGTTATTATCCCTGCTGCCAGCCCAAAACTTGTGTTGTTTGCCCTCTGAATCGCTTCTTCCATAGTTCTGAAAATCAATCACTCCCCACTCAATAATAAATTAAATGCCCAAGCCCAACAACCAGAAAAAAAAAATACAAAGAGAAAATCGGCTTACTGGAATTTCATCAATGACATCACGGGACCAAAAATTTCTTCTTTTCCTATGATCATGTCTTCCTGCAATACAAGTTAATATTTGAGAAATGAAATCTAAAGCAAACTTCCTAAAACATCATACTTTTAAGGTTCTCCAACATCACCTTGACATCAGTAAATATCGTAGGCTCAACGTAGTATCCCTTCTTGCCCAGACGCTTGCCCCCTGTTAGCAAAGTAGCTCCTTCTCTTTTTCCATGCTCAATATAGGACAGAATTTTCTCGAATTGCTTCTTATCAGTCTATACCATTTGAAAAGAAAAATTGTATTATTCATATATTCCAGGGTTTCAAAGTAAAGGGTTGAAAACTTGAAATCATAATTATTCTTACTTGGGGTCCTTGATGAACTCGAGGGTCAAAAGGGTCCCCAACGATCCATGCCTTTGCCTTCTCTACCAACTTGTTCACAAATTTTTCATAAATACCTTCTTGAACATAAACACGAGAACTTGCCACGCAAATTTCCCCCTACAAGTTTTGAAGATGAAGCAGTATAGTTTAGCACAGCTAAAATCTACATTGCCAGATTAAAGTTGGATTGTAAAACTTAACATGACATAAAAGCCAAAAAAAAAAAAAAATCATTTACTTTGTTAAAAAAGATGCCGTTGAAAGCAATATTTGCAGCCTCGTCAATATCAGCATCTTCGAATATTAATAGAGGTGATTTGCCTCCCAATTCTAGTGACACCGGTTTCAGATTGCTTGCTGCTGCTGCTGTCATTATCTTACGTCCAACTTCAGTAGACCCTGTAAAACTCACCTAAAATAAAAAGACCCACCAAATTAAGATACAATATTTCTTCATCAATTTGATTTTTTTTCCCCTTATCTTAAAGTAAGATGAAATTAAAA
Organism: Adansonia grandidieri; assembly: GCA_038382065.1. Lineage (NCBI taxonomy): Eukaryota > Viridiplantae > Streptophyta > Magnoliopsida > Malvales > Malvaceae > Adansonia > Adansonia grandidieri. The sequence continues at coordinate 2,359 of JBBYHK010482909.1, read as the reverse complement.
TCTCACTTTATCAATGTCCATATGAGAGCTAATGGCAGCTCCCGCAGTCTCTCCAAATCCATTTACAACATTCAGCACTCCGTCAGGGATGCCAGCCTGAAATCCAAACAAAACCAAACAAATTAGAATCCCACATTGAAAAAACCATTTAATCATTTCAAAAAGAGTTTCAATTTTCAAACTTATTAATCCAAGCTTAATTACCAGTTTAGCAAGATGAGCATAATAAAGAGCCGAAAGAGGAGTCTGCTCTGCTGGCTTGACGACCATGGTGCAGCCTGCGGCTAATGCCGGGCCAGCTTTCATGAAGAACATGATAGTTGGAAAATTCCAGGGAATTATACTTCCTACTACACCAATGGGTTCCCTGAGAGTATAACCCTGGAGCCCCTTTGACAATTTTAACACTGTTCCATGAATTTTATCGGCTGCACCCGCATAGTAACGAAGAGTCCTTGTCGCACCCGGGATGTCAATGGCCTTGCAATGAGAGAACAGCTTGCCCCCATTAATGGTATCCAATGCAGCTAATTCTTCTACATTTTCTTCGATTAAGTCTGCAAACTTCATCATGATCCTTCCTCGCTCCTAATATCCAATTTAAAGGGAAGAAAAATTCAAAAGAAGAATATGCCAAGTAATAAAGCAACAAGCCAAAGTGGCAATATTTAGCCCTCTATCTTTTGGCATATGAATTTATAAGTGTATTTTGTATCTTTGATACATATATGATTACTCTTCCTTTGCATAAGTAATTTTTTTTTTTGACCAACCCTCTGCATATGTAAGTTATTGCTCTATTTTGCCAATATTGTATATCACAAGTAAAAAATTACAATTATAATTAAACAAATTTCAATATATTAAAAAAATAAAATATCTTTTAATCCATCCAAAGAATTAAATAAGTCAACATAAAATCTGAGTAATTAACTCGCAAAATCTCGTATAATGATTTGTACATAAACTTAAATATTTTAAGACCTCATCAACAATTCATAAAACATTATATATTATATTATGACCAATAAAAATCTTGTTCTTTTTTCATGTCTCTTTTATGTCCATTAATCATATTTTATGGCATGATATTTGATACGAGATAAAAATGTGACCGATGAAACATATAAAAGAACACGAAATAAAAGCCGAAAATATCTGTTCATAGCATGACACGTTGACTTCATCAAAAAATTTTACTGTGCAATTACTTTAAAAGGAAGTAATATTAAATATAAACTTTTAACAGTAGATATCCTTTTGGACAAACTAAATCTTTTTTGCTTTATTATGCTGATAATAAATCAAGCTATTGTTGATCGAAACTATATCAAATTGGCAATATATATGCTACGCAAAGGATGTATTGATTCCACGATTCGTATAAGTTATATCACTCTTTTTATCGACAATGTAAATATAAACGCGATATAAATTATTAAAAATATTAAAATATTAAACATAAATATAATATGTATTAAATTTATCATATTTATTAAATATTTCATATTTATTTAGTGTTTCAGAACAGGTTATAGCCAGAAAATAATTTAGGTCGTATTTGGGAATATATATATATATATATATCTTAAAGTTGTTTGAGGATGATTAAAAAACACACACACACAAAGGAAGTGGTTAAAAACAGCTTAACTATTGGCTTAGCTTTTGGACTAGTGATTTTGTTCAAAAAGAAACGAACGGAAATGCTGACCTCATGACTAGTGTGAGGCTAATAAGATGGAAAAATATGATTCTTGGTTTTTTTTTTTTTTTTTTTTTTCAATATTGAGAGATAAATGGATTTGAATTTAAGTTGTTGAATAAGAAAATATATACCAATAATTTGAATCAAATGTTTGGAACGCATTAGCGAAAGGACTTAGAAGTTGATCGAGAAAAGACTTACATAGCCGGACATGCGAGGCCAAGGGCCGTGGTCAAAAGCTTGACGTGCAGCTTTTACGGCCAAGTCAATATCCTCTCCATCTCCTTCTGCAACTCTGGCTATAACCTCCCCTGTTCTTGGATCAACTGTCTCGAAAGTCTTCCCTGTTGCAACCAAATCATTCAAAGATAAAACAAAAAATGTTATTTAATCCCAATAAAAACAAGAAACATGAAACTGAGAGATATTGGAAACACCCAAAAAAAAAAAAGCAAATTAACTTGGAAATGGAAGGAAGATACCCGAAACGGAGTCAACAAAGTTGCCGTTGATAAAGAGCTTGGTGAACTTTATCGGTGGAATCTTGACGAAAGATTCAGGGTGGTCGGAACTTCCGTTGCAATAACCGGCGGCCATTTTCTTAACACACTCTGTTTTCTTGCTGGTTTTACCTAAATGGAAAGAGACTAA
>JBBYHK010482889.1:7333-17461 GCA_038382065.1 Adansonia grandidieri | reverse complement strand
AAAATATGAGAGAGGTTCTACGAATTATTTTAATAATGAGATATCCTTTTCAAAATGAATATCGAGATTTTTATAAATTTTGAAAAAATAATAATAAAACCTTTCGCATTCCTCTGGCTCTCCACCGGAGTGCGAAAGATATTTTGAATTATAAAATATTTTGTGTTCCTTTGGTTTTCCGTTGGGATTCAAAGGAGAATGATAAAAGGTTTTTGTGCTCCACTGGTCCTTCGATGGAGTATATAAGAGATTTTGACTTCCAAAATTTTCAAAACCGAATCTTCCTAACACGAAAAAATAAATTTATTTCATAATAATTTTGGGAATTTATAATTAAATGCCATTCATTGAAACCGAATAAAAATTAAAATTCAAGTTGACATGTAATTAATAAGGTATCAATTTTCAGGCATCATGAAAGGGTTGATCCTTACATGTGATTGTAATTGGCTCCCGAACCCTTTATATGATCTCTGGTATGATCGTGGACATCAGAGTTAGTATTTTAGGGTTTTGTAACCCTCAAAATATGAACTTCGATAGGTGACCAATCTCACCTAGCCCAAATAGATTGGTGGCGACTCTAAATAAATAGTCATTTTGTAGTGACTATTTAGGATTAAGTCGAGTGAGTGATTCATCTCGACCACCCAGTCCTTAAAAATAAGAAAATGTCGATAATAATATGGCCTCTAGAAACAAGAGAATATAAAATAGTGATATATCAACAAATATGAAGCGAAGGCCATTTAAGTCAGGCTTGGTCAAGATTTATATCTGAGCCGTGTCGCGGCACGGATGAGTGAATTAAACATATGAATGACAATAACTAAATGTATAGATGATTAGAAATGAATGTACAAGGCCCTAAAACTGAATCTATGTTAAACCATATGGCCATGAACCATATCAAAATGTTGAACGCAATTGTGGACATTAGTTGGACATCAAATATGAAAATCATGTGTGTTATACGTATGCTAATAAGTTAATGTATAGTTGACCTTAACACATATTTGGTAGTATGAGCATACCCCTAAGCACTTATGTGTTGATGCGTGTAAGAAACAATTAGAAGTCAATTGTGTATACCTTCAAGTAAAGTGTAGGTGATAATAAATGAATGTACGGATTACCATAATTGAATGTACAGATGAGTATAACTAAATGTACAATGACTATAACAAAATATACATATGACTAGAAATGAATGTATAACACCCTAAAATCGAATCTAAGCTAAAATGTATGGCCATGAACCGTATCAAAATGTCAAAGAGTTATGCACATTATTAGACATCAGATATAACAATCACATAAGATGTACATATGTTAAGATGCTAGTATACATCGACTATAACACATATTTGGCAATATGAGCATAACGAAATGTGCTTATGTGTTAGATGCGTGTAAGAAAAATTTAAAATAAAATGTTAATACCCATAAGTAAATATACATATGATGATAAATGAATGTACGGAACAACATAACTGAACATACAGATGAGTATAACTAAATGTGTAAATGACCATAACTAAATGTACAGATGACCAAAAATGAATGTATAAAATCAAATCTACACTAAATTGTATAGCCATTAACCATTTCAAAATGTTAAGAGCAATTTTGCACATTAATTCAACATCAAATATGACAATCACGTAAGATGTACATATGATAATATGTTAGTGTACATTTGACCATAACACACATTTAGCAGCATGAGCATAATGAAATGTGCTTACGCATTAGATGTGTGTAGGAAACACTAAAAGTCAAATGTTGGTACCCATAAGTAAATGTACATTTGATGATAAATGAATATATGGATCACCATAATTAAATGCACAGATGAGTATAACTAAATTTATGAATGACTATAACTAAATGCATAGATGACTAAAAATGAATGTACAGGACCCTAAAACGAAATCTATGTTAAACCGTATGTCCATGAACCTATCAAAATGTTAGAGAGCAATTGTGCACATTGGTTGGACATCAGATATGACAATAACGTAAGACATACAACTGCTAATAAGTTAATGTACATTTGACCATAATTCAATTTCCTTGTACTGATAATAGAATGTACTTATGCATTATATGTGTGTAGGAAACATTAAAACTCAAATGTATATACCTATAAGTAAATGTACATATGCTAATAAATGAATGCATGGACCACAATAACTAAATGTACGGATGACTATAGTAATATGTACAAATGACTATAAGTAAATGTATAGGTGACAATAAATGAATATACAGATTATAGAAACGAAATATACTCTAAACCATATGACCCTTAACCGTATGAAGATGTCAAATAGTAATTATGCACATTACTTAGACCTTAGATATGATAATCACATAAAATGTATATATGATAATAAGTTAATGTACATTTTACCATAATTGAATATCCCTATGAGCATAACGGATTGTATTTACGCAGTAGATGCATATAGGAAACATTAAAACCCAAATGTATCTACTGCTAGTAAATGTAAAGTGACGATAAATGAATGTATGGATCAACTGAACTAAACGTACGGATGGCTATAACTAATTGTGCAAATGACTCTAAGGAAATGTATAGATGACAATAAATGAATGTATGAATTATAGCACAAATGTACTATATGACCCTTAACTGTATGAAAATGTGAAATAGCAATAGTGCACATTACTTGGGCCTTAGGTATGACAATCACGTGTGATGTACATATTGATAACTCTATAAAATAGAGTTATTTAGTCTCATTATTTACATTAAATTAGCTAAGTCTTAGAGATTTTTATTTCAATTTTATTTTATAGTAGTATTATTTTATTTAAATTTTATTTAAATATGATGTACATATTTTTGTAGGTCAAATCCCAAAGGAGTTTCCAAAAGTGCAATAACTTAATCAAGAAGTAAAGTGGACTCAATCAAGGAAAATGATTATGTTTGGCAATTTCCAAAAATAATATTTTCAAGCTACTTGGAGACCAAGTTTCTACCTTCAGGATTTTGCCTATAAATAGGAATCTTAGTATTAGACTTAGAGATTCCATAGTTCTATTTTTTTTCTTGTTATCGAAAGAGGAGAGAAGCCACCATAATATTTAAGAAGCTAGAGAGATTTTGGAGAAGCTTGAAGATCAAAGATCCAACCAATCATAGTTTTCTCTTTCTCTTTACTCTTTTTTAACTTTCTTGTATTATATATGGTGGTGAAACTCCTTGGTTTTATATTTTATATATTTATTATGAACTAAATTTATTTTTCTAGGGTTGCAATGGAACTCAATATGTAATTTAAATTATTTAATTTTTTTATTTAATAATATTTGAGTTGTTTGTTCAATCTTGTTCCTAATGCTTATAATTGCTTGATCACCAATTAGATTAATTTGGTAACCTTAATGAACTTGGAAAAGGAAATTTTGTATTTAGACCTGGATTGAATGACATATGTTTTATATTCATTTATTAGGATGAATTGATCTGTATGTTAAATAGGAATATATGAGCATGCCATAGATAACCAAATTAGAGTCTACGCTTAATCAGTTTCTTTTCGTTTAATTTGCATAGGAATATAGTAAATTGTTTAGAAGAAATATTTTTATAAGACCATCGGAAGATACTTATAAACAAATTAGAACTCTAGGTTAACAACTCATTATTATTAGTTAAGTTAAGAGAATAAGGTTTTATTCAAATAAAGTATTAAGAGAAATTGTAATCCTAGGCTTTTATTATTTATTATTTTCTTTATTATTATTATTATTACTGTTATTATTTTTAATAGTTTATTTGAATAAAATTAAGTTATTTTAATTTTAGTACTTAACAAATTTAGTATCATTTCCTCATGGGATCGAAACTTTATTTCATCACTATATTACTTATTGTGATACGAGCACTTGCGTGGTTAATTCTGACAATACATATGATAACAAGTTAATGTACATTTGACCATAATTGAATTTCCCTATTAGCATAACAAAATGTACTTATGTGTTAGATCGCAAATGAAACATTAAAACTTAAATGTATGATGACTGTAAGAGGATGTGTACAATAAATAGTACTACCTTAACCCATACGAAAATGTCAAATACCAATTGTACATATTAGTTAGACTAGTGATATAAAAATCACGCAAGATGTACATATGAGCATAACAATTGGTAATCTAAATTTGACCATAAGTGAATAACCTTATTAGCATAATGAAATGTACTAAAGCCTAAGATACATATAGTAAACAGTTAAACTCATATTCTATGCCCATAATGAAATGAACAGATGTTCATAATAAGATGTAGAGATAACCGTAACTTAGTGTATACATTAATATAACAAAATGTACAGATGACAATAACCCAATAAACCTTAAACCATATCACCCTAAATCATATAAAAATGTTAAATATAAAATGTGAACATTACTTGGAACAATGATATGGCAATCACTTTAGAAGTACATATGGGTATAAATGAATCTATATTTCACCATAATTGATAACTATTTGACCATGGGAAGTTAAAAGGGTAGTTGCATTGGTAGAAAGACTGACAATTTATTAAAAGGCATTTAGTAACCACTGACTTTTAGAGTCTTTAAGCATCCTTATTACAATTGCAACCATTAACCTACAATAAATACATTCATAATAGAAGATTAAAACCCATAAACCATGATAATTGACCCTACACCAATATGATTTACAGATCCTAAAATGTCCATCTCTAGCCTCAATTGTAGTAGCAAAATACCTTAATACTTGTATTTAAAAGTTTGACGCAATTGAAATGATCGAAATCATTGCATATGTAACACCGGATGTTTCATATATAATACCAAAAAATGATATGATCACTTTACATATCGATTGGTTTGTTAACAATTAGACTTTATGTTAGCACATAGAATAGCGTCTCAATATACATATCCCAATAATGAATAAAACAACGAACTTCAATTCATTAGGACAATATTGATTTCTACACGATAACATATCTTGGCCATAATACTTACATCTCAAACAAATCAGTTTCGTAAATTTCATCTCTAAGTCATTTTTTTAGTATGGAAGCATTATTTACAAAATGTAATAATACTAAATCTATCACTAAATCTTAGTGTACGTATGAATCTAACTAATTCTACATTTTTACTAACAAAATTGGACAAATTTCCTAATTACATATGTATGATTCCCAAATGTATAAGATTTTACCATTATGCTTTTACATAGTAAATTTCATTACTATAAATCAATTTCCCAATTATAAATCCCATTAACTCTCTCTAGATTCTCCATAAGCAACTACCCTAAAAATATTATAACCTTTATATATAAATTACTTTTTTCTAAATTCTCATTAAATCCCAATAACCATAATCGATCAATTATAACTAAAAATGTAATGCTACAAACCTAAAGTAAGAAGAACATACCTTCATATTCATGGCCTACTTTTTTTAGACTAATGTACTCAGTAAGGGTAGCGTCCACACCACCAAGGAAATAGAGAATGATGGGAAGAGAAAGAAAATTAGGGGACAGAATTATAGTGATATTCATGGGTCGCAAATGATTTTAAAGCCAAAGCTTTATTTCACCTTGGGACTCTGCCAGTTACCTTTATCCGAAGTCGATAATGACTGGAAAGGCAGTCTTTCTTCTTTTAGCTTTTTTCTTTGTTTTGAAAACTTAAATGTAGAAAAAGAGCTCGGCGGAGGGAAAAAAGAAGATGGAAAGTGTGTTTTTATTAAGGGGACCATGGTAATTTCCATTTTCTTTTTAGTATTTTCAACAACTAGTATCCTTTTATTTAATAATTATTTGCCATATCACCTTTTTATCTTTATTATCAGTCCATAGGTATTTTTGGAATTCTCCCAAAATAAAAAGTGCAATATAAGAGTACTAAATATATATACATCTCACAGGACTTTATGCCATCACCTGGTTTTTGGAGCATCACCTGGTTTTTGGAGCTAACATTATCTGTTTGTATCATTTAGTTTATGAAATAATAATTTTACAAATAATCAATTTCGATTTTATTCAATAAATTTTTAAGAATAGTTTTTCATATCTCTTATTAAATGATTATTTCAGCTTTAGACTTAATACAAAATTGTTTTAGGTGATTTGAATTCTCTTTATCGAGGATTCAAATTTCATAGATCCCATAGTGTTTTATTCCACTAAATAAAACTACCACTGTAGCTATTCTATTTCCAATCATATTTTGTTCCCACATAATAACTATTTTATTACAGCTTTATTCCATTTAAGTGAACCAAACGTACATAAATGGAATCAGATTTATGATAAATTTTTAATAATTTCAATCGATTTAGTTGGATTTAAATTATTGTCTAAATAATAAAAAATATATTTTTATTTAAATTTAATTATAAAAATATAAATATTATAATAAAAATAATTTTTAAATATGGCAATGTATTTTAAATACTAAAAACTATTGTAAGATTGGTTCGACCTTGATCGAGCATAAACAAATAAAAAAAATTTATCTAGGCTAGGGCCTAACTTGATACAAGCCATGCTTGCTTCTACCTTTGCAAATTCAAATGATGAAGCATGATTCATATCAAATACATTATTAAATTTTTATCGATTAAAATTAGTAAACTTTATAAATAGAAAGATCAAGTTTTGTTTTTTTATTAAATTTTTTATCTATTTTGTTAATTTTGTTAAAAATTTAAAATTTTTCTTGTTCAAAGATAGCAGTACTATTTGTTATATTTGTGATTATATATTGCTAAATTATTTATTTTTTTTCAAATAGAAAGTGATTATTATCTTTTATTAGCTATGCATTTTTTAATTATTAAATTGATTAATTTCTTACTTTTTCTAATAAAAATGATTTTGATTAATTTCTTCTTTCATCTTATAACAACCAAGTAAGAGTGAACTTAAATTTGAATCTTGGGATGTTATTTTTTTAGAAAATAATTTTCCTAGTAAAGGCAAGATTAATTAGAATAAATCTTCGTATTAGATGAAAGATCTTGATGATAATTGTTCAAAATTTATTAAAGGTAATATTAGAAGAGATGAAATCTATGAAATAAAATAATGTTTTGGAATTTGTTGATCTATCTAAGGATGTAATAAGATTTCAAGGTTAAATGCTAGTATGGTCAGACTATTAAGAAATATAAGGGATACCTTGTAGCTAAGAGGTATATTCCATTAAAGGGAATTGGTTATGAAGAAAGTTTTTTTCCTATTATAAGGTTTATCTCTATATATTTAATCTTGGCCATGGTAGTAGGTTTAGATATAGAGTTACATCAAAAGCTTGTAAAAACTAACGTTTTAAATGGAGGACTAGAAGAGGAAATCTCATGAAACAACCAATAAATTCCATTAACAAAGGTCAATAGCACAAAGTGTGCAAGTTTTTAAGATTAATTTATGATCTTCAGCACTCTTCTAGATAGTGGTATATTAGATTCCAGCAAGATATCATTTTTGTATGATTTTATCATGATTGATAATGACTATTATCTACATGTCAAAAGAAAAAAAAAAGTAAGTTTAGGATCTTGTCACTTTATATGGATGATATAAGTGTTGGTCGAAAATGAAAAAGGTATCGTGACAAATTAGTTATCCTTATATCTTAAGATGAAGGACGTGCAAAATAGCTTACATTCTTAGAGTGAAAATCATTCGAGATTGTTTTAAGAGATTTCTTGTTCTTTACAAGAATCGTATATTAAAAAAAGTTCATAATGATTTAAAAATGCAACATTACAAGCCAATTTATATTCTTATTACAAAAGATAAATGTTTAACTAAAAGAATGTGTCCCTAGACTCCACAAGTAAAAAACAAATGACAAAAGTTCCTTATCTAGTGTTATGGGAGTTCTTATGTATGCTATAATGTGCACTAAATTGAATATTTGTTATGTAGTTAGACTTGTAAGTAGAATAAATCAATTTTGGTTAACCATATCAGAAAGCGGTTAAAACAATATTGAAGTATCTAAAAAACATTGTGGATATGCTACCAAGGAAGTGTCTACATCTAATTAGGTATACAGGTACTGATTGAGGAGGAAATTTAGATGAAAGGAAACCTAACTCCAGAAATTTTTCTTATTTTACAATGAAGCCATTTCTTGAAGTGATAAGAAACAAATTTGTATGGCATTGCCCCCCATGGAAGCTAAGTTTATAACATTTAGTAATAGTGCTAAGTGGTGTTTGCTTAAGAGATTCTTGAATCATTTGGATCTAATAAAGATGCATTAATCTTAATGTTGTTGAATTTTGATAGCCAAGTTGCAAATGCATTTGCAAAAGATCATAAATATCATTCAAGAACCTAACACATAGATACCAAATATAATTTTTTAGAGGACATGCTTGGACATAATAAAGTCCACATGTTGTATATATCTACACATAAGATGAAAGTAGATTTGATTGTGAAACTCATTCTTAGATGTGTATAATGGACATTTTAGATCTCTAATATTGCATAAGATTCAATATGCTTGTTAGGTCTTATAGATGAACAAATTGTATTATTTTTCTCAATTTTTTACATTTCTAGATAATATTATCTCTTATTAATGCATATTTAAGTTTTGTACTTGTTCTTAAGAAAGCATAAACACGTAAATATGTTAAGTACATATATAAGATTAAAGGTTTGTTTGATAGATGACCAGCTTTCTCATACAAACAATCACCTTTAAGCTTAGTGTTGGGTAGGAATGAGATTAGCTTTAAGCATTAAAACCATGGCAGTCAGTTGTCATAACATCTTAGGATAGAAATCCTAACATATTAGAGTAGACAACACTTTAATCATCTTAAGGCCCCAGTTCTCAAATTAATCACTTGTTAGAGCTTTCCATATCAAAATATAAGATGGTTGGGTTAAGGAGTTGCCATATACCTTTTTGAATTAGGTGTGGTCAGACACTTATTAAAACTATTCACTTAAGAGTTATGAAACTCAAAAGGAATGATTTTATGACCTGTATAATCCAAAGATCTATAAAATCTAGCTTAGGATTCGATTACGTCATAAATGAAGATTGATCCCTCTCATGATGTCCAAAAATTAGTACAAACTAGTCACATTATCTGAATTATAAGTTTATATTTTCAAATATACAACTAGTTAGTGTAAGCCTTGCAAGCCAATTGGATTTGCATGAAAAACACTAGCTATTAGTTAATTCATGTAACATTTATTATATTTGTTTAATATAATATGAGGTATTTTTTATCCATAAGATAAATACATAATTAGTAGTTTGCATTTTATGTAGATAAAGCCTATGAAGCACATTGGCTTTGCAAGGAAATTTTAAGGAGTTGCAATTATGAGGTCCCTATGCATTAAAGTGGTGTTTCTAAAAATGTTCTTGGTCATCATATTATTAAGATGGGGCATTGACAATGCATAAAGACTAGCATATGTAAGCCTTTGTGCATAGGATGCATGCAACTGATCTCATAAGTTGAAGTATAAAAATACTTGGAGACATCATATGGGTGCTTGTTATAGTAACAAGTTCATTGAGCATGACTCACTATGAGAGTATTTCACTTAAGTGTCATTGGAATACTCTCATGTGTCAGTAGTATAAGTGATCTTTAAACTTATGACATCGAGTCACCTTGTATGTGAATTATCATACTTAGAGATCATTACGAACGGGATCACAATAGATGAATACCAAATAAGGGTGGTTTTGGGTATGATATGAAGCAAACTGAAGATGAATGAGTGCTCCAGAGAGTATTTGTCACCCTAAGTGATTTAAGATGACATATCTCGCGATACCTTACTCGTGTTAACTCAAAGACCTTGGCTAAGGCAATAAAATTATAGAATTAACACATAGAGGTTGCATACTAATATAGAATAGGTCAAAAGTAGACACTGCATACAAAATTTTGCCTATTTTGGGATATATGATGAAAAGATTAAATTACACTGAGACACTGTACACTGAAAGGCCTGTTAAAACCAATTTAACTCTTCCTGCATATCGAGTGGCCATGATGCATTACTAGATGCCAATCTTGGCCTCTAAATATAAATTATTCTTAA
>JBBYHK010482878.1:0-17465 GCA_038382065.1 Adansonia grandidieri | reverse complement strand
TTTCAAAATTAAATACCAAAATTGACAATTTAGCACCTCATGCATAAAATGTCGGTATGTATCCTTTCTTGAATGTTTTTGATTTTTTGGACTGTGTATAAGCATTAATATCACATCGGTATTGGTAAAAAATATACAACAATCAACTTGCCAATTTTTACAAAAAATTCTTGAAAAATTCCTAAAACTTCAACCATGATATCATCCGCAAAAATAAATTTTAAAATTTGACAAGAAAATATTTAGAAACCAAATTTTCTCTTGAATATTCATATTTTTTATCTGAGATTTATTCTCTACAACCCTTGAAACCGACTTTCTCTATCAGGTGCATACATGGCCATTTAGGTATGACTAAAAGGCCTTGAAAATGCCCAGCCTGCGTAGAGCCTCTACCAAGAAAGTTGCTAGATTTCAATCTAGGATATTTAAGATTGTCAAAAAAAAACTTGGATGAAATTAAATGTCTACAACAACCCTTCTTTGGCTGTTGCTAGAAATCAAGAACAAGGCAAAGACCAAATAGACATAATTTCATTTGAGTTGTAAAGTTTTGGAAAGTAAACTAAGAAACTTAACTTTAAAATAACCAAAAATGAAATCTAAGTTAGGATGATCACTAAAGTAGAACATAGTCTAAAAGGTCGAACAAAACGAAACCATAACAGTTAACAAGGTGACAAGGGTAGAACTTATGTTGAAAAGGATGACTAGGGCATAACCATGATAGTCACCTTAAATGATTAGGGCAAACCTAAGTCTAAATAGGTTGACTAAGATGAAACCATGATAGGCAACTTAGGTGGTGGGGGCAGAATTTAAGTTTAAATGGGTTGACTAGGATGAAACCATTCTAGTCAATAAGTTGACAAAGGTGGAACCTAAGTCAAAAAGGGTTGACTAGGATGAAACATATTAGCCAACTTCAGTGACTAGGGTGGAACCTAAGTCAAAAAAGGTTGACCGAGTTGGAACTATACTAGTTAACTTAGGTGACCAGGGTGGAACCTAAGTCAAAAAGGTTTAATTAGGATGAAACCATCTAGTCAACTTAGGTGATCGAGTGAAACATAAGTCGAAAAGGTTTAACCAAGACAAAACCTTACTACTAAAAGTGGGTGATTAGGGCAAAACTTAAATGAAAAAGGGTTGACTGGGATGAAACTAACTAGTTAACTCGAGTGACTAGGGTGAAACTTAAGTAAAAAAAAAATTAACCAAGATGAAACCATGCCAGTCAACTTAGGAGACCATATTTGATATTTGATATGTTTAAAAAGATACAAGACTTATCTTTCACTTTTGAAGAAGTCAACATACTGAATGATTATTACCTTTTTTGAATATCATGCTCTGCTTTTAGGTTGCAAATTATTGAGTGCAATGCTTATAGAATGCATATGATGATCATATTTTTTTTGATTTTTGAGTTTTATCATTATTCATTATATACAATCTTTAATCCAGCCTATTTTGGAGTTAAAGGTATTTTTAGAAAATGTAATAGCTTTTTTTTTCATATGGTAAAGTGAGCCTATGCCTCTACTTGGAGTTTAAGGCATCTTTAAAAAATGTTATGGATATTTCTTTTTCTTTTTGGCAAAGAGAGCAAGTGCCTGAACTTGAAGCTGAAGGCATCTTCAAAAAATATAGAGGACAAATGAGCCTATTCCTTTACTAGAGTCAAAAGCATCTTTAAAAAATGTTATGAATATCATTTTTTTTCTTTTGGCAAAAGGAAACTATATATGTCTTTGATCTTTCTTTTAGGAATCATCTAAAAGGATTTTTTTTCTTTTTATTGAGAGTTTCTTTAATCATGTCTCTCGAATTCTTTTTCTTAAGTTCTACTGGATAGTATTATCCATCCACCTTAATCATTCCCAGAGTGTCCAAAAGGATTTGAAATATTAACTAAGGTTCCTACAATATTTCGACCTCATTCCAAAGTAATGCAAAGAAATCTCTTTGTCATCATTCTTTTTTGTTTTCCATTTCCTTAAATTGTTGTCATCATTTGACAAAAATGTTGACAAAGATATAAATAAAGATATGTATTTATATTCCAACAAAAGAAAGAGATACAAGATTAGTTTTTCAGCAAAAGTAAAAATAAAGGTAAGGTATAAAAGGAATTTGGATATTACTCAAATAGATGAAATCTCCTATTCAGTTCTTTAAAGATCTCTTTTGAATGGGATATTTGCTCTCACACAAATCCATCTCTCGAGAATGCTTCTGACCATGCCATGTCTTCTTTTTCTATTTTTAACTTTTAGCACATTGTGCTTTGTTCATCTTCTTTCTAAATGTTCGAGCTACCCTTATTAGGTTTTTAACTCAAAGCCTCTACTTTTTTTATCATGTTTCTGTTAGATTGGATGCCCTTTTGGTTTTTATCCGTTTGTTCTCTTTTTTTCTTTTATTTTTCCAAAATGATATTACCTTCTATGCGTAATTTTTTTTACATTACCAGAATTGATAGGATTTGATAAAGTGCCTCCTTATTATACCAAAATCAATGCTTTTTTAGAAAATGCTTTTTGAACCACCTAAGGCCTTTTCTAATTTAGCGCCCATTTGCCCTATGAGTCTTTCTGGGTGAAAATGATTTTCTTCAGTACAAATACGCTTTTGTGGAACTACCTAGGGCAAAGTTTTTTGTCATTGGCTCTCATCATCTTCTTTTTGAAGTACAATTGCCTATGTTGGATCATCTTTAGCCTCTTTTCTGTAATGAAATTCAACTGTTCATAACAATCTCCAACTAGTTTAGCTTCTTCTAGTTTGGTCTCCGTTAGTGCCTGAAGTGAGGGTATCTCAACTTCAATTAGCAGCACAGCCTTTGTACCATAAACAAATGAGTAAAGGGTAGCTCTATTTGAAATCTAAGTTCAAGTTTGATAAGCCAAGAGGGTAGAGGGGAGTTTTTAATGCCAATCTTTATAAGTCTTCACGATCTTCCTTACAATCTTCATGATATTTTTATTAGCTGCTTCTACGACTCTATTTATCGTCGAACAATATATCACTGAATCATGATGTGAGATTTTGAGTTAGGTACACACCTTTATCTTTAATTAATCATTTAAATTAGGTGTTATCTGTTATAATTCTTTCAGGACTTTGAATCAACAAATAATGTTGGTCTTTAAGAATTTTATCACCATTAACTTTGTTACATTTGTATGGAAGGCTACTTCAACCTGTTTAGTGAAGTAGTTTATGATCACCAAGATAAAATGATGATGGTTCAAAGCTATAGGGGTAATTATCCTAACAACATCCATGCCCCATATTAAAAAGTACCATGGAGTAGTTATGACGCGTAATGGTAATAGTGGTACATGGATCTTGTTGGCGTAGACTTGACACTTATGTCATTTTTGGGCATATTTTAATATAGTCACCCTCCATGGTTATCCAAAAGTAGCCTAATCTTTTGATTTGCCTTGCCATTTTATGTCCATTAGCAAATTGCGTAAACCTAGTGTGTATCTTTCAATATTTTTTATGCTTTAGAAGCCTGCACACATCTCAATTATATCTGGTCATAACTTCTCTTGTAAAGTATCTAGCCATCCAGTATAAAGCTTATTGCTGGCCTCCTTAATGTCCTTTTATCATTTTTGGAAGCATTGCCCAAGTATACTCGATCCTTTTTAAGTTTCCCACTCTTTACTTAACTGATAAACTACAAAGGTTGAATCTTTATAGATTTTCAACACTTGGTTTTTCCTTTCTATGGCTACGTAAAGTCCCATGATGTATGCCTTAAATTCTGCCATATTATTTGTGCAATCAAAATTGAATTTGGCAGTGAAAGGATAATAATCTGCTTCTAAGGATATTAAAATTACCTCAATTCCATGGCCAAAGCATTTAAAGCATTATCAAAATACATATTCCATATTAATTTCTTAGGTTATTTTATGTCCTCTTTAATAGAGATGTTCATCAAATTCTCATTACAAAAATCAAAGTCTAAGGGCTGATAATCATCGAGCACCAACTTGTTAAAAATTTGCCAGTAGCACTTTCTTTTGTAGCTTTTTGGCTCACTTAGACTATATCATATTCTGATAGTAAGAACTATTGTCGCAACGAGCCCCTCGCATGACACATTATGACTTAAAAAATAAAGAGAAATGGTGAAGGGAATGGGCTTATCTTTAGGTCATCAACCATCTAAAAAAAATTTGATTATTGAAAGTAAAGTTGGTGAACCTTAGGCAAAAGATACCCAATGAAACTCAAAGATGGAAAGTGATGCAAAACTTTGAAGCCAATTACCAGATTAGATTTCCAAATCATCACATCTGCATCATTTGCATCTACATCAAACTACTTACCACCTTTCAATTATGGATTCCTACCTTTAAAAGTTTTAACCAAACTTAGAACTATAAGTACCAATTATCGTCTCCAAAAACCCTAGAATTCCTAGTTAGGCTCTTTAAACTTAATGTACCTCAATCCATAAAACTGTGGATGCCTATCTATCTTAATCCATAAATACCTAGACATCTATCTACCACAATCCACAAAGAGCTAGATGCTTATCTACCTCAATCCACAAAGAGCTGATGCCTACCTACTTGAATCCATAAAGAGCTGGATGCCTATCTATCTCAGTTAACAAAGAGCTAGATGCTTACCTATCTTAATCTACAAAGAGCTGGATGCCTAACTATCTCAATGCCTATTTACTTTAGTCCATAAAGATTGAATGCCTATTTATCTCAGTGCATAAAAAACTGGATGCCTACTTTTTAGTCCAAAAAAAGCTAGACACCTATCTACCTCAATCCATAAAACACTGAATGCCTATCTATCTCAATCCATAAAGAGCTAGACATTACCTACTTTAGTCCATAAAAAGTTGGAGACCTATGGAGTCATTACACAAAGAGCTAGATACCTACCTACCTCGGTCCATAAAGAGCCAGATGCCTACCTATCTCAATCCATAAAGCATTGGATGCCTTCCTATCTTAGTCCACAAAATGCTAGATGCCTATCTACCTCAGTCCATAAAAAGCTAGATGCTTATATACCTCAGTCCATAAAGAGTTAGATGACTACCTACTTTAGTTCATAAAAAGCTAAAGGCTTATCGAGTTATTTCACAAAGAAATAGATGCCTACCTTTATCAATCTACAAAGAGTTAGATGCCTGTCGAGTCAAAGCCCACACTAGCTAGTGCTTTATAAGGTCAAATCTAGGAAACTACAAACCTAGTAAGTGGTCAAACCCTATAAAATCTTATTAAAACTTTCTTATTAGTTGAAATCACTGCCAAAGCAACCTACCTATTTCAACATAATATTAACTGGATCTCAATCTTTTTATAGGTATTCAAGAAGTGTCCTTATACGTTGCATAAAATAGTGTGTATCTATCTTTGCCTTATTCCTAATACTCAATAATGGTCAAAGAGAAGCAGGCGTAGACACCCTATTTTGTTTGGGCCAACATTCAAGGTATTAAAAGTCATCATCTGAGGCACCATCGATGTCATTCAAAGAAGCATGGCTCAATTTTTTGCCATCCGAAGTCGAGGTAAGTGTTGATAGAGTTAAAGGTAAAGAAAGTCAATATATTTGTATGTATGTCTCGATACATGGGTGTGAGGTACTGATATAAGGCTCTATATCATTCAAATTTCAAAATCTTTCTAGTTGTACCGATACCAAAGGGCATGGTATTGAGATTTAAAGAATGGTATTGATATCAATGGTGTTTGTATCAATATAGAGGTATGTCATAGCTAAAATCTTGATTTTTGGCCAACAAGTATTAATAAGGAATGGATTTAAGATATAACAACCTTGGTACCGATACAAGCTTCCCAGTATCGATACAAGATTCAAAGTATCGATAAATTTTATATTTTTTTCAATGTATCAAAATAAAGCTCAATGTATTGACACACAGGGCTATTTTTGCCGCATTCAAGACATTTTTCTCCCTTCATACCATGACTTCAAAGCTCAAATTTGCTCACAACAATGGCCTAAAAAATCATTCAAAATTAGGCATAACTTCACACAAATCATGTGGATTTCATTTTTGGGGTTCAAATATTGGATTGGCATATTTTTAAAAGTCCATTAAGCTTGGAATAAACGTATTTCATAAGAAAATCTAATTTAATGAAGGCAAAGTTGTCAATACTTATTTGATCTGCTAATGCATGGTTTTTTTGCCTATAAGAATCAAGATTAACTAATCAAATATTGAAAGATATCACACTAGTACAATAAGTCATCATATTGCACATGCCAAAAGTGTTATATGCCATCTTTGCTAGGTCATCTAAGTGGCTAAAATTATCTCTTATATTATCCAACTTTCTTACTCAACTAGAGGGAGATTTACATTAGCCACCAAAAAAAACCTCAAGCTCTCCCAAAAATTCTATTCTTGTAGGTTTCTTTTCACTCTTCTAAAAACCATTCAAAACCTCTCATTTCCCTCATCCTTACCCTAAAAATTATCCTCCTTAGCCACCATAACCAATAGCTCTTTTTTTTCATTCCTTTTTTACTAATCTATAGTAAAAAAAAGAAATAAATGAGCTTGAAGTTGTTAAATTGCTATTTAAGGATATAGCTAGGAGTTTAAGCTTTCATTGGGGTATATTTTCTATCTTTTCTTCTTTTCATTTTTTGTTTACCTTCATCATCATCATCTTAGTGAACATCCATGTTTCGATGACCTTATTAAGGCTTCCATGCATTATTATGGCTTTGTTTGTGGTAGCCTTAGGATTTTGATGACTTTCCTAGTGCTTCAATGATGTTTTGATAAACTAGAATGCCATGTTTCTTGTTGACACTGAAATAGCTCTTGCTCATGCATTCTTGCCATTTTTTTCATCTCAACAAGCTCATTTCATGTGTGATTGCTTAGCCTAGCATATTTTCATTTTGACCATACCTCGGGATGTATTTGCACTATGATTTCCTTGTTGAAGTGCATGGATAGTTTACTGTTTTGAATGGTTGTTTATGTTTGATATCTTTACCTAGTTTAGTTTATCATATGTTTGTTAAAATGCGCCTATGATGCTTGTAAAAATCTATTTACAAAGAAAACTCTAAGTTAAGTCTATACTAACATCAATCAATAGGGATTAGTAAGGATTTCATATTTTTAATATATTGGTTCTCTAATCTTAGGGATATATCAAACACAAATGTTTGGAATCATGGCCTCATTAGGCCACATAAATTCTATTTTTAATCCAAAATAAAAAATGCTTTCAAGTATTTAACAACTTGTTTTGAGCCTATCATGACTATTAGGGTGGATAATAGACGATTCAATGGCCTACTTTATAAGAGTTGGATTGGTCTGTTACTTCACTGCCCTAGATCTTAGTGATATTACTCCTTAACACGTGACCTTAAAAGCCTTAGCCCAAAGAAACCCTCATTTTCTATTGGCAGCATAATGATTCTTATTTTGAAAAATTATTTTCAGACTCTAAATGATTTTTCTAGAATTTTCTACCATTATTCTTTAAAAAGAAGTTGAATTAACTTTGCAAAGATCATCGCTTCCCTTCGAATCATCCTGGATGTGAAGTTATGATTTTTCAAAATTTTGCTATCTGAAACCCCTAGAATTAGCAATTCATATTCCATTTAGGTGATTCTGACCTGTTAAATGATATTTTTGGACTTTTTAAATACTTTCTTGAAAATTTCATAACATGTCCATCTTAAAAAGGTATTGCTCTGATTTAACAATCCTGATTGAGTCTAGGGCAATTTTTCAAAGTTCATAGCCTATTTCTCTTGCATTTGCCATCAACGCTGACTCAGACCTAGTTTGAAAAATTAATTCTATCTAGGAAGCAATTTTATAGAATTTTTAGAATATTTTTACATTAATCTTCATCAAGTTACATTTCCAATAGTACCTAGTGTGCCACTAGAAACCATCAGACCAAATCGAAATAAATTCAAGAATGTGGATAGCATGATTTTGTCCCCTATTTTTTCTAAACCATCTTTTCTGGTCATTCGAATGACATGAAATATATTCAATGGCTTCCCCCATGGTGTCATAAGTCATAACATGGGTCTCTTTAGGCTCGAATGAAAAACCAAAAACATTTTCAAAATTAATTTTTCTTTTTTTTAAAAAAAATTGATTTTCCATTCTAAAATCTTGTTTTCCTAAAAAAATATATTAGAAATTCTAATTTTCAAAAATCACTCAAAATCTCTCTTTTTGAGAGGATACTCCAACCTTGTTTCTCTAAGGGGATACTTAAACCTTGCTTTTCCGAGGAGATTCTTAAACCTAACTTTTGCAAGCACCTACTCCAACCTCTTTTTTAAAAAATACATCCAAAATATAAGGTTTCTCTCCTTTAGGCTACCCTAGACCTTTTATCAAAATTTTCATGCCTAAGATAGCCATCGTATCCAAACATGTCTCAAAATTGTCAATTCAGTTATTCCTCAATAATTATGGTCAATTACGAGATACATCCTGACTATCTCTTTTTTTTGTCTTTTCATCTTTAATGCAACTTTTATTATATTTCTTTATATATTATTAACCCATTTCTATTTTTGATGATGATTGCCATTCATGCTTAACAAATTGAATTTTATTAAAGCTAAGGTAATGTTCTGCGTTTGTATGCCTCTAGTGCTTGACATAGAGTCTCATTGTCTAAATCAATCTGGATATTATTTTATCAAATCTTTTATGTTTTTCCTCCCTCCTGGATTGCATAGAGAGATACTAATTAAACTTTTATCATAAACACTCAGATTTAATATTTAAAAATTTGCATTTATAAGAAAAGGGCTATATATAAATAATGACCATGTGAAAAACCAAGGAAAACTGAGACTTCAATAATTTATGGCCAGATGGTACTAATTTTGGGTGTCACAGAGGTGCTAATCCTTCCCTACAATTTAATCGACTTTAAAAACTTTTTAAATGAATTTTATTATATGTAGTTTGTGAAATCAATGTTTCAAGTTTCGTAACTCAGATTCATTAGTTTTAATAAGTATCCGGTAATACTTAGCCCTAAATAATTGATGGCAACACCAAGTCATGGTCATTTCATAGTGGCCATCCATGACCAGTTGGATGAGTGATTCGTCTAATGTTTTTCCCTTTAACTTTCACTCTATCATGCCTAATCCAAATCCTAATCATAGGAAGATTGCTTTTGAAAGTTGAGGTGACCAATGATGCATAAGAAGGTTCCTGAGTTTGATCGACTTGTATTAGGGTTTATTCATTAAGGTCAGTTAATAGACTTAGCAAACTGGTTCTTGACATGATTGAAAAGGTCACCTAAAAATCTAAACTGACTTATAAGAATATGGTTTCGTAGTAGGGATCAAGGATCATTAATTTTGCTTTACTTTTTGGCTAAGGTTTGTTGAGGGATATCTTTGATTACATCTTTAATAGGGGAAAGTCTGAAGAGCAAGTCTGGTTGTGGTCCTAAAATCAATTCTTGGCTTTTTTGAACCTAAGAAGATTTTTTTGCGAAGTTTCATCTTCTTTGAACCATTATTAGTTTTGTACAATCTATCAAGCATTATCAATTACATGACAAGCATAATGCAATATGTTATACAAGTCTAAAAAAGGAGATTTAGAAAATAAAATCATTGTATTTCATTTCTAGAAGAAAAGGAATTTAATTCATTGAACATTCTAAGATGTACAAAAATTGTTGAAAATTAACTTTTCTAGGCAATCGATCTTTTTTTATGCTAATAACATGAGTCTTCCATTGATACTTTTAAACACTTTTTTTAAATGACCAACTCTTCTAGCGTTAGTCACTTTTCAAGGAACCTTTCAGATTACCCTATGGTAATTTCCACAAGTTGAGGTAGGCACAACCATTTTTCCTCTGGGATCAAGTAGAATTAGGTTTGGTGGGTTTAAGATAGGACAAGTAGATTATGCCAAAATTTGCTATTTCAACGGAAAAGGTTTTGTTAGATAGGTATTGGTCTTGATTAGGTTAAGATAAGCGCAAGGTTTGGTTATTTAAACCGCCTTTTTAGGTTTTCAATTTAAGCAATTTTTTTTCTTTGAATACCATTTCTAGTTTTTATCCAAGGTTTTTTTTTAGATGAGGATGCATTCACATGTTTCCATTGAAAGGGCCTTTTCAGGCATAATACTTCTTGACAGAATCAAAGCTGATGGGGTTAGACAAGTCATTGCCATTCACCTCAGTTAGAATCAACATTCCACCAAAGAAAGCTCACTTAAACATATAGGGACCTTCCTATTTTGGGGTCTATTTCCTTTGAGTCTCTTTGTGAATTGAAAGGATCTTTTTAAGCACTAAGTCTCCATCTTGAAATTAAAAAGGATGGATTTTCTTGTTATGAGCTCTCAACATATGCTTTTGATATATCTATCCATTACAAATGGCTTTGACCTTTTTCTTGTTAATGAGGTTAGGTTGCTTGTATCAATTTTTGACCCACTTAGCCTTTCAAAGCTGCAATTCCATCAAGACTTTGAGTGAAAGGATTTCAATTTTGATGGGCAAGATTGCTTCCATTCCATAGATGAAGTAGAATAGTGTAGCTCTAGTGAAGGTTTAAACTACTGTGTGATAGGCATGCAATGTAAAATATAAATTCTTGTTCCAATCATTATAAGTTTTAGCCATTTTCTTGACTATTTTCTTAATGTTTTTGTCGGCTGCTTCAATCACCCATTCATTTTTGGATGGTATGGCACTAAATTATGGTGTTTGATCCTGAATTGAGAGCAAATTGCTTTTATTATTTTATGGTTCAGGTTGCATGCATTATCCGTGATTATCTATTCAGGGAGTTTATATTGATAGATAATGTCTTGGTTTACAAACTTGCACGTAATAGATTTGGTGATGTTGGAATATAGGGCTGCTTTGCTTATTTGGTGAAATAATCAATGGCAACCAAGATAAAGTGATGCCGATTTGAAGCTTTGAGAATAATAGGTCCAGTCATATCCGTGCCCCACATAGAGAAAGGCCCAAAGCCATCATGATGTGTAAGAGTAAAGGTGGGTTATGAATTTTATCTGCATAGATTTGGCATTTGTGGCATTTACGAGCATAGTCAATGCAATCTTTTTTCAGTGTCAACCAATAATACTTTGACCTCATGACTTGCTTTGCCATTTTGTGTCCGTTAGCATGCGTACCATAAATTCCTTCATGGACCTCCTTTAGAATTTTTTTTAGCTTCATGAGCGTCCATACATTGGAGTACTATTTAATTTGAGCTTTTCTTGGGTAGGATTTCACCATCCAAAATAAAACTTGTAGACATTGAAGAAGGTTTGCTTGTCAATTTTTGCAGCATGCTTCAGGTATTATTGGTATCGAATGTACTAAAAACGTCATGATACCATGGTAAACCATCCTTTTCTTCTTCCATGTTATGGCAAAGGTGAAAACATCATGAATACTCATTTGGATGGGTGTGATTTTTGACTCATGAGTTGCTTCGAACATAGAGACTAGGGTTGCCAGAGCATCTATCACTTTATTGTCCTCTTGAAGTAAATGCTGGAAGTTTATTTGATCGAATTGTTGTTTTAGTTCATTGATTAGCCTTACATATTGGAATAGCTTAGCATCCTAGGTTTTACATTCTTTTCAGAGTTGATGGATTACCAAGGCAGCATCCTCATACACTTGTAAAGTTTTGATACCCCTCTCAATGGCCACTCGAAGCCCTAATACACATGCCTCATATTTAGCCATATTAAAAGTGCAGTCGAAGTTTAGCTCAGCGGTAAAGTGACAATAATCTCTATTTAGTGAGATTAGAATAGCCTTAATTCCCTCCCCGAATACGTTTGAGGCTCTATCAAAATACATTTTCCAAGTTTGGCTACAATCATTACCATCCTCTTCTTTGGATATGCATATTAGGCCCTCGTTTAGGAATTCAAAATCTAATGGTTCATAATCCTCTTTGGCTTAGCTTGCCAAAAACTTAACTATTGTACTACCTTTGACAGCTTTTTAGCTTACAGAAATGATGTCATATTCAGAGAGCAAGACTTACCATCGGGCTAACTTTCTTGACAAAGCAGGAGCTTCGCACAAGTATTTGCTAGGATCTAATTTGGAGATTAGCCATGTGGTGTTAAAAACATGTATTGCCTTAACCTTTAAGCCATCCAAGCTAGAGTACAACATAACTTCTCGATTCTAGAATAGTTATTTTCATAATCCATGAATTTCTTGCTTGAATAGTATATAGCTTGTTCTTTCTTTCTCGATTTGTCATGTTAACCCAGTACATAACCCATAAACTTGTCAAAAATTAATAGGTATGAGATTAGTGGTTGATCGAGCACTGATGGTATAAGCACTAACAGGCTTGACAGATAACACTTGACCTTGTTGAAAACTTGTTAGCATTCATCATTCCATTCACCAAGGTTCTGTTTTTGGGTAAATGGAAGATTAGATCACATTTGTCAGTTAGCTAGGACATCAATCAGGCTATATAGTTTAGTCTCTTAAGGAAACACTTTACTTTTTTTTTAGGTACAAAGTGGTGGAAGGTTTTGAATAGCCATTACCTTGTCGGCATTAACCTCAATTCCTCATTCAATTATAATAAAGCCTAATAACTTGCCAGAGGTAACATCGAAGGTGCACTTAGCTAGATTTAGTTTGAGTTAATATTTGCACAATTATTTGCATAGTTTACAGAGGTTGGTTGTGCTCAATCTCTTTTGGGGGTATGAGGATTTGGCAGTCATATCGTCCATATAAACCTCTATTTCTTTGTGCATGAGGTCATGGAATAATGCCACCATTGCCTTTTGGTAAGTCACCCAAGAATTTTTGAGTCTAAAAGGCAAAATCCTATAGTAAAAGGTACATGGTAACAAAGGTGGTTTTCTTTATGTCTTTGGGTGCCATTTTAATCTGATTATAGCCAGAAAATCTATCTGTAAAGGAAAGTAGGGAATTTTTGGTGGTATTGCCTACTAAGTTATCCAAGTAAGGCAAAGAGAAATTGTCTTTAGGGCTAGCTTGGTTTTAATTCCTGTCGTCTATGCATATTTGCACCTTATCATCCTCTCTAGGGACTGGGACAATGCTGGCTACCCATTCAGGATACTTAACTACTTTGAAAATTCCTACATCAAACAGCTTCTTTACTTTTTTTTTAATCTTTAGAAGCATCTCTAGTTTCATTCTCCTAAGTTTTTGTTGTATGGGTTCACACCTTGGTTTTAAAAGAAGTCTGTGGACCACTATGTTAGTATGTAGCTCGGGGATGTCTTGGCAGGACCAGGCAAATACATCCTGCTATTCTTAGAAGAGATTAATCAATTTGGTTTAGGTTAATGGCTTTAGAGGTGTTCCTATCCCAACCTTTTTTCTATCTTTCTTTGTCCCAAGGTTCATAATTTCAGTAGGCTTTTCATGAGGCAAGATTTGTTTCTTATTTTGTTCAGTTAGTCTCAACAAATCAGGTAGCATAGTCCTTTCCTCATAATACCTTTAGATTCAATATCACTAAAGTAGATTGGTTACTCAAAATTGATTTCTAGAATCTTAATATGAATATTCATGTCATTTTCATTCAAGTGCCTGAAAATATAAAAAAGAATAAAATAGGCAGAAAAATATAAAAAGAAAAGAAAGAAAGTTTAAGGATTCAACAAGAAATATGAGGATAGACACTAGAGATGGAATGCAAAATACTTAGTCACATTTATTAATAATGCTTGATAAAAATGCTCATACAAAGGATTCTACAATGCTCTTGGGTAGAAGCATGTTTAGCTCAGAGCATTACTTCAAATTAGATCCAAATAGTATAGGCATCTCTATTTCAGTCCAAATGCTTGGAATAAATCCTAGAGTGCACAAACTAGTCTCATGGTTTTTTGCTGAAGTTATCAGCTTGTCGATTTTGTTGACAAAGAAGTCTTTGAACGCCTTAATCAAAATAACCATTACGTTGTCAGAGTTGGTAGTGTCCTTGATTCGAATTGATATGTCCTCTTGAAAGAAAATTTTCTTATACCTGTGGCAGCACCATTGATTCATATTCTAAATCTTGATCCTTTAGATAGGCCATTCTCTTTTCCTATTATTACAATGTGTCCCGAATATGAATCCTGGCTAAGCCCGACTTAAAAGGCCTTCTTTCCTATATTTATTGATAATCACTATTTTCTATTCTCTTATTTCTATGGGTAATATCATTATTAATATTTTCCCATCTATGGGGATTGGGTGGTTGAGATGAATCACTTACTCAATTAAACCCTAAATAGTCTTTACGAAATAACTATTTATTTAGAGTCACCACCAATTTGTTTGGGCTAGGTGGGATTGGTCACCTATTCGAGTTTGTATTTCAAGGGTTACGAAACCCTTGAATACCAACTTTAAGGTCTCCTATCATAACAGAGATTATATAAAAGCGTTCAAAAGTTAATTACAATCACAAGTAAGGATCGACCTTCAATGATGCTTAGAAATTAGTACTTTAATAATTACATGTTAACTTGAATGTTAATTTTTGTTCAATTTCAATATGTGCCATGTAATTGTAATTCCCAAATTAATATTTTATTAAACCAATTTATTATGTTGATTTTTGTTCAATTTCAATATATGGCATTTAATTTTAATTCCCAAAGTAATATTTTATTAAACCAATTTATTACTCCATGTTGAGAAAATTAGGTTTTTGAATATCAAAATCGTACGTACCTCATCAAAAAACTAGTGGAACATGAAAGTTTTTTATGACTCTTTTTTTCCTACCGAAAAACCAGAGGAACATAAAAGGTTTTAAAAATCAAAATATCTTTCGCACCTCACTGGAGGGTTGGGTCAGAGGAATGCAAAAGGTTTTATTTTTTTGAAATTTATAGGAATATCAATTTTCACTTTGAAAAGGATATATTTTTACTAAAATAATCCTTAGAATCCCTCTCATATTTTAGGAGAAATTCCATGTATTACTTTAACTTAGAGATATTGCCTTAATTTTTCAAAAACTCCAGTTTATGTATATAAAAATTACCCTTAGACTTAATTTAGATGAAAGTACAAAACTTGACTCTAAGGATCCGCATTTTGTCAAAGTGACCTACATATCCCGCAAAATACACTTTCATCAAGAAAGCATCTCAATGACTCTAAAGGACTCAGTTTTTTGATAAATTATTGAAATTCCTCTAAGGTATACCTTTGCCATAAAAGTATCTTGGTACCCAAAAAGTAGTGTTATCAGTATTGTACAGGTATAGGCTGGTATGTACCAGTTTTGACATATAACGGCACGAGCGATAGTTGGTTTCATTTTTATTTTGGTTTCGGTCTGTACCAGTTGTACTGGTAGGTATCAACCTGTTTTGATGGTACCGATCGAAAATAGTTGTACCGGCTGGTACATAATATAAGCTTGTAAGAAAAAGTTAAACCAACATTGATCTTAAATCTGATAAATATTATACATAATTACTTATAAATTTGATGAATATTAGACATAATTATTCATAAATTTAATAATCATTAAAAATTTTAGCCTTACTACTTAACTGATATTGATTTTTTTTATAGTTGATGAAGTTTTTTTTAGAACATTATATATAATTAATGATTATTTAATATATAAAATTTATTTAATCTCATTTATTTCATATTTGAAAATATTTTTCATGTATGTAAATTAAAAATATTCAAATTCTAATAAACTCGAAATGGTACACTGAAACACATCGGTACCAATATGTATGTGTACTAGAACAAAAAGATAAAGTCCACCGGTATGGTATTGACTTCCTTGCCTAATAGATAAGATGTCATTATAAAAATTATGAACCTTACATAAATGCACACCTTTGGCATAAAAACATCTTGACAACTACTAAAGACTCGACTCTAAGAAAAAATTATTAAAATGCCCCTAAAGTATATCTTTAACGTGAAAGTATCTCGATACCTAAAACGACACGAAAAAGGTTATCAAAAAGTTAACCTATCCTAAACATACAGTTTTGGCATAAAAGCATCCCAGCAACTCGATTTTGGGAAAAATTACTCAAATGCCCTTAGGTATACCTTCGATATGAAAGTATCCCAATGACCCTAAAAGACTCGGTAAAGGTAGGAAATGATAATTTTTACCCTAAATGGGTAATATGGATATCAAAGGTGACCTAGAATACAAATCTTGCAACTAAGCCCCTAAAACTTTAAAAAATTGCATTTGTACCCAACTAGAGGACTAGAGGATATGAAAGTTTTTAATATTTTCTCCACTCCATGAAAGAACAGAGGAATGATAGAAATACTCCAAAATTACCAAAATGTCATAAATGATGAATTTAATGTAAGGAATGACTATTTTAACTATAAAATGCAAGAATTAGGTTAATGGTCCCCAAGTCTCTTAACTATCCATAATGATCCCTGAACAAAATAAAAACAACATCAAGCACCAAATATATTCAAATTAACACAAAAATCACGTCAATATTCACAAGAAAGACTTGACCACTTACTTTTTTCCTTAGGACAATTTTCCACTTTTTGCAATCGAGTCCCTACATGTTACAAAATTACAAAATAATATCTATAATATCAAAAAAAATTAACCAGTCACACTTAAAAGGGTTCAGCTAACATGGATTTATCCATCCATGGGCTTAAAAAATTTTAGAAAATTATTTTAAGCTCCTTACAATTTTTAAACAGGACAATATAATACAAAACCCAATCAAGTCAAGCACTAAAACTTAATTGAGCAATATCATCATATTCGGCCATATGGAAAAGGAAAAAAATATTTTTTTTTTCCTTAATACAAGTCATGAATATCAAAATAAACTTACACAATCAAGCTTAAATATGAAAAAAATTAAAAGTGTGTTTGAATGAGCGATTTTAAGGAGGAAATTCATTTGTAAAGAGATTTTCAAAATTCTAAAATGTAATTTCTTTGTTTAGCAAAATAAAAATTAAAATTTTTAGAATTCTTAGAATTTGAAAGAGGAATTTTAGATAGCTCAAATTCTATTTTCAAATTCCACCTTTGGAGGTTGAATTTATAAAATTTCTAAATTTTTTCTAAGATATTAATATTTATTAAGTTTACTTTTTTAATGCTATTATTAATTTTTTTAATTTTAACTAAATAAACTCACTTTAAAATTTATTTTTTATTTTTATGTTATTGGAAATATTTATACATTTTTACAAATCAAGTGACATCCTTATTGCATATTTTTCCTATTTTATTTTTAATGTTATTATTTATAATTATTATGTATTTTATCAAATTCCAATATTCAAAATTTCTTTCTAAAACTATTTATCCAAACAATACAATTACAAATGTTAGTATTTTAAATTGATAACTTTTGAAATGCTAGTATTTTAAAATTCCTCAAAATTTTAAAATAATTCAGC
>JBBYHK010482867.1:0-17467 GCA_038382065.1 Adansonia grandidieri | reverse complement strand
TCTCACCTCCAAAACAAAAGCTTCCCATTCTAATTAACTTCCCAGTGCGATCCAAGAATTGCATATTCAATGTTAAAAGCTTGTAAACTTGGTTAAAAGAAATAAAAGAAAAAGAAATTGTTCGATAATCAATCAACCTAAAAAAGAGCTATTAATGATAACATAATAAAGAAAGGTCTAATATCATATTAATCCATAAACTTCGCAGTCACTTCGGCATAGCTCAAGTTATAAGGGTGGGATGAAGTTTGGATCAAAATCGGCTTTTTAAACATGTAAGAGTTGAAATCCATTAAAAATATATGAAAGTCCTATATAAATTTCTCAATAGCATCTATATAAATTTCCAACGACCCAAAACGAATCTTGAACTTAAATTAGACAGAGGTACTACTGTCAAAATTAATGGTTGGAGCAGCAGTTAAAAAGTTTGTAACGTTTCGGTGAACGAAGTCAGCTCAGAACCTGGCATCGGCTCTGACATATCGTGTTTATGACAATTGCACTACATATCAAAAGTTATTACAATCATAAAAATGGCGATTGTAACGTTATGTCTTACAATGATTAAATCTGATTTGCTTTGTGAACAGGATTCATATCCAGAAGTAGAGGACTTTTATTTCCTTCGATTCACACTCTTTTCCTGGTTGCAAAAGTGGGCTTTGTCTAAAAGTCCAATAGAACAATATCATCTGCCATTTTTTTTTTTTTTTGCTGTATTTCCTGGCTGTGTTGACACAAGTTAAAATGTCTCTTCTTATATAAATTAAATTAATCAAATGAGATAATGAGATAGTGAATATTGTAGAAGTCTCGATCCTTGACATTTCCAGGGGCTTTCTTTGGCTTCTTTTTTAGTTTCATTAGAGCCTGCGTCAGATTGCACAATCCTCTGCTCTAAGGTTTGACGCTGTTAATCTTTATCATTTTACAAGCTTGAAAGAAATGATGGCTTTGGTGGTCATGCAAGCCACATATCGGTCCATGTCATCACCATCAGTCCACTTCTCAATTGGGTGCACTTCAATTTTCCCCAATTTGTTTCAACCCAAAAAAATTTTAGTTGGTAATTTATTTTTTATTAATGAAGATTCGGTTATTGTGAACAATACGTCTCACTGCACTAAGCTTATGTGAACATTAAGTCCGAAAAAGAAAAAATACTTTTGATCATTTTATTAAAAAAAAATAGTATTTTTTGATGAGGAAATTTCCCATCTGGGTTTTCACATTTTGATCCAATTAAAATGGCCAAGGTCTCTCTTTGAAACAAAACTAAAACTGTCCGAACTCCAAACTCATCAGGTTTTGCAGAACTAAAGCAGTCCAAACTCCAAAAATAAAAAACCATCTCGATGACTGATCATAATCAAAGTTATCAAAAAGATGAGTTGGCATAGTCCATATATTTATCATAGATTTAGTAATTTTAAGTACGACAAGATTATAATGCAAGAAGATAATATTATAAAAATAATTAAAATATGTAATATGAACACCACAAATAAAAAAAATTAAATTAAATTTTATATAATATAAATTATTTAATGTGTCACATCGTAAGACGTAACATCTCAAACATATTTGATGCATCAAATCAATATGTACAAGATATGAATACACAACTTAAAAAAAAAAAATCTCTGCCATAAAACAGTATGATCAAAATAATAGAACTGGACAACAGCTATAGAAGCTTCCAAGTGCAACTCTTTCATTCAAGAGAACTCAAATAACTCAAAAACACCAATGTTAGCACATTCCTAGCTTCCTCATAGTAAACATTAACTTTAACCTCTAAACAGATACAGGTCCGTTTTAACTACATGTCTGTGGAAATTTACTTGGACTACCCTACATCTACATGTAATGATTCAAAATATAAGTAAAGAAGAATTTTGATCATGTTAGTAGGAATAATATATGAATGGTTTAGATTCTTGGGCCACTGTCATCTGCCAACTTCAGAGAGCTTGAAGCATTCTTTTACACCTTGATTCCAAGTTTCTCCGCAGCAATGACAACATTCTCCAGTAATTAGGTTACTATACACCATCTCAACAAGTGTAATAAAAGATAGTTTCACCGAGCTTATTTACCCTAGTATTGAGTACAAAAACAAAACAAAACCATAAAATTTTAAGCAGTAATGTTTCCAACAATTATCACCCTTATACTCCAATAAAGTTGCTAACTCATGTCTATATTGCTCTAACTCTTCATTTTTCTAGCAAGTATGCATGTCCGAAACTCATGTCCGATGCATATCCAAATACGGGTATGAAGACTCTTTAAGAATCCTCCAAATACAGGAAAAACTTTAAAAAAGTTGAACATACGCATGTCGGACACATACTTGTATCCGACACTCACATCCGAGTCCAGTAAATATAGCCTCACATATTTATATTCTCTTAAAAAAAAAAAAAAAGACACCAAAAGCAAACTAAATATATATACGTTTAAAAGCCTCAACTTGAATATAATGTTCAAGAAGTATCACAAGGAGACAACCAGGACATCTCAAATACAGGACATATTAATGCCGAAAAGCTGAAGACGTTTCCAGATTGCAAATTTAGCAACATATGCTTTGGCCAGGCAATTCAACATGGTTCAAGTTTTCACATGCAAACAATAGTTTAAAAGAATATTGTTTGAATAAGTTTCTCTAATTCTTTCTTAAAATGAAAGGGATATAAATATTACATAAATAGCTAGAATGTGCAGATTGTTAGGTTATGTGATAGTGTCAGAGTACATGACAAAACAAATATAGGTATAAACTATAATAGAATAAAATTGGAACCAGAGCAAATGCAGCAATCATCATACACATTGATAAAGCTAAGCAAAATTTTACAATGTTGCATGCATTTTCTGAAACCATATTGATAATCAATGATGCCAACTGTAACCAAGGTTCCTGGCAGGAATGCAAAGAAAAGACTAGACTAGACTAGACTTAGACCAAGTTTTTACTAACAGTAATACTTGTACAAACCTGAATCTTAAGGGCGAAGACTGAGAGTAGTGGCTATAAGGTCATGGCATAATACATTCATAGTGCAAGAATTTAATCAAAGTCAGAGCTGATGGATTGAAAGGAAAATATGTCATTTTCATGAAATGATCGGCTCAGACAAGTTCAAGTAAACAGAGGAAAGAACTGGTTAAAAGAAGAGCAGGAATACAGGTAAGGTATAGTCATGGATCAGAAGCCACCATCCGGAAAGGCAATACAGCTGCAATACTGTTCTTGAATAAAACCATAAAATAAAATAAAAATAATGAGACAAATTCACATCAAAGAAAAGATTAAGCAAATAGAAGCATAAGAAATTATGTTTTAACAGCATGCAATTTCGCATATAAGCAAGACATCAAACAAAGACAACAACTTCATAAATTTCTCTCTATGCAAGAGATAAATATTATCCAAGTTACCAAACATATGCACTATAGATATCCTGCGATCAGCAGCACAAACCTAATAAACACAAAAGTTAACAATTCCTTTAAAATGCACATAAAAATATCATCACTTATACTAGCATTTTATTTGTCTTCAGACTTGTAAAATTCCAGTAACAACTTCGCATGTTCATTGACCAATTCAGTTCGCTGCACAAAAAGCTCCAACTCTGCAATTTGCAATTTCCTCCACTTCATCTCCAAAACAGCCTTCTTTTCTCCCTCAATCATATCCAAACCATGCTTTAGAACTTCCTCTTCCAAGCTAGCAACACCAAACCTCTTATCAAATAAACTACCGAAGCTCTTAGGCACCTTCTTATCGACCTCCATTGGCACCCCGCCATCCACTTTCTTCTCAGGTGAAGAAAGCGACTCCACCTTCAAAGCAATCACTGTCTTGCTATTTCCCTTCGCTTTCCCATTCGACTTAGCAGCAGAAGACTCAACTTTTCCACTAATTCCTTCTTTACCCCATATCTTTTTCGACAACTCGAAAGCATTCTGTTCATGGGCCTTAGAGAAAGTCCGATCCTCACCCTTTTTACCTTTCCCAGCATTGTTTTCAAACTTTTTCCTTAACCTTCTAATCTTATCCATCAATTGTGCTTTGGTAACATCAGTATGAATCGATTTCTTAACATAATCATAAAATGCATTCATATCAGCACAAGGGTCGGCCCCTTTTTTCTCAGAATAATCCAGCATACCTTTCAACACAGCAATTTCATCATCCTCGCTAAATAGCCGCTGGAAAAGCTGCTTCTTCGCATCTTCTCCAGTCTTCTTCACCTCCTCAACAACAGCAGCAGCAGCAGCAGCTTTCCCTTCTTCCCCGGCTTTCTTCCTGGGTCGTTTCGCTTCCTTGGCTTCTTGCTCGGACTCGCTAGGCCGTTTGGATGAAGAAGCCTTAACAGGCGAAGCCAAGGGTTTGGATCTGGGTTTCTTCACATTTGAAGTTTCCTCCATGGGTTTCGTAGCAATAGGCTTGACGTTCGGCGTTGCTGTGTCCGATTCGGACTCAGAATCAGACGCAGTTTCTTCAGATTCATCAACAGCGACGGCCGGCGCAGCAGTTTCAGACTTTTTGGGAGGTGGACTCTTCTGTGTTTTGGGCTCTTCCTCTTCTTCTGCTTCTGCTTCTTCATCTTCGGAAGATCCTTCTTCTTCTTCTTCTTCTTCGGAAGATGTCACCTCCTCATCTTCTTCTTCGGATGAAGAAGCGGCCGGTGGGACTTCAGCGGGGTTTGAACGCTTCGGTGCCATCGATCGATTTTCAACAGAGGCGCTGCGTAGGGTTTTGGTTCGTTTGATGATTTTATATAAAGGGAAGAAGCCTGGAAAGTGAAAAGTTCCGCTGTCAACTCCAACCTATACGGTTTTAAATCGCAATGGAAAAATTTAATAAAAAAAACAAAAACCTCGGATTGATG
This sequence comes from Adansonia grandidieri, assembly GCA_038382065.1. Taxonomy (NCBI): domain Eukaryota; kingdom Viridiplantae; phylum Streptophyta; class Magnoliopsida; order Malvales; family Malvaceae; genus Adansonia; species Adansonia grandidieri. Next base: position 12,557 of record JBBYHK010482867.1, on the reverse strand, counting down.
AAAAAGATCTGAGCCTTTGATTTTATAGGCAATTATTAAAGCCGAATATGACTGGTTATCCCAGCTGTGGAAGGCCCAATTTTTTTAAATTTTTTATTCAAATTGAAATAAACCCAACACTAGGTTCTAATATTTAATAAAATATTAAAATATTATTATATTAATATTTATATAAATTTATAATTAAATTAGAATTTGTGAAACTTGATTAAAAAAATATTGTTTTATAAAATATAGTAAGTTACAAAGAAAAAATAAAAGCAGCTTTTTTTATGTTGGTAGTTTATTTTTTTTTTTTTGGAGAAAAATAGGTAATTTTTTTTTAAAGTTATTAACTTTTTTTCAAAAAATTATGATTAAAAAATTAAATTATATTTATACCCTTATGTTATATCCGATACCATGAATTTAGTTTTTTTTTTTCTAAATTTAATAATTAAGTTGATGTAACTTAACTCATTATATTATACTAAGTCATTTCTTTTTTTTTTTAATAAGTTATTCGTTCATTTATTTTATAATTAAAATTTATCACACCCACAAAGTGAGTGAAAATTATTTTTAATAAAAGTTATTAGATTAAAAAAGTTAAAATTAGAAAAAATAAGAATGTAGTTTTTAAATTAATAATTAATTTTTAGTGGATAGTTTTTTAATATAAATAGATTTAAATATCTTTAATTTTATTTTATTATTATAATGTTAATTTAATTTTTTTTGTCAATTTCTAATTGAGTTAATATCACTTAATTCAGTAGCAATAAACTCAATTAAGACTTTTATATATAACATAAATAATATAAATTTAAATAAAATAAATTTTTTAATGAATAAATAGGTCCATCTAAATTCATAAAACTTTAAATAAAATTCGACATGTGCAAACCAGTCATGCTTATAGGCCGAGCTGGGTAGGATTTGGGCCAAGCTTGAGCATAGTATTAACATTAAATATACTTGCCCAAACTCGGTCCAGTCCAAAATATGGGCATTGAATTTTACCCAAGTCCATCCATATTTGCAAAGACAGTTTAAGCCTATTTAAGCCCACCCATATTATACTTTTTTATAATTTATTTTTTAAAAAATATATTTTTAAAATTTAATCTTTATTATTTTAATAATTTTTTATTAAATTTATAAATATAAATAATTTAATTTAGTTTTTAAAGTTTACACTATAATATTATATATATGTATTATTTATATGATAAAAATTACACAATACATATATAATATAATAATAAAATGGGCTGGGCTCGGGCTTTGAAAGTTGAACTCAAGGTCCGGTCATTTTTTTTAAGCGAGTTTGATTTTTTTGTCCAAGCCCATTTTTCGAGCTTAATATTTTTGTCCAAATACTCTCAAATATCGAATAAACTTTCGAGTATAGACAGATAGCTTGGCTCTTGAGCAGGTCTAGTATAGACTGAATTTACGTGTTCAAACTTGTAGTCTAAAAATAAATCCACCCTTGTAGATAAATGGGAAAAAAAATCAAAAGAAAAGAAGTGCAAATGCAGTTATTTGTTGTTGTTTTACCATGAATATCTGTCGTTTCAATTCTCATTTCATGCTTTTTTTTTTTTTTAGTTTTTTGTTAGTTCAAGTAAAATTAAATTAAAGATCAATTAACAAGTTTTTACAAACACAGATTAAATTAATTAAATTATTATATTAGAATTTTTTATTTGATTTAATATTTTTATCACATTCAAAAAAAGATAATGAATTATTTCATATAATTTTTTCCTATAAATAACATTTTAATATTGATTAACATTTTTCTTAAAATAAAACAACAGTAACATTTATTATCCATTGTACATAATACGACACAACTAATACGTTTATTAATTAAATAATTTTGCAACTATCCTTAAAAATTGAGTAAACGATTTGAAATTAATTGTTAAAATCATTATTAAAGAGTTAAGATTATATTTATATTAAATGAATATCATAAACAAGATAACGCAATAAATTATGCATGTATGTTTACATAAATAATAAATTCATTTCTAATAAATGCAGTAATAATTTATATAACTTACAATATAGAAATGTCGGTAATGCTATGTAGTAATTGTTTTTCTCAAATAATAAAAATTAAATTAAAACACAGTTTACTAATAAATATAATGTCTTTAATAATTTTTAATAAACGCATGTAATAATGATAAATTATGTACACGTATTTATATAAATTTATTTTTTAATAAATACTGTAATGATTTGTGTAATTTATAATAAATATGTGTAATTTCAATAATGCTATAAGTAGTAATTCTTTTTCACGAATAACAAAAACTAAATTACAACAATCATTACCACTAAATATAATATCACTAGTAATTTCTAAGAAATACATGTAATAAATAGTATAAATTAAACTAATATTTTATATGTAATACTATTATCTTATATGTTAAACAATATATTAAGTTAAAATAGTACATATATATGTATATTAAATTATGATAATATGTGATATTTATATTAATATGCTTATAATATATTAATTTATAATTTATTTATTCAGATAATACACATAAACTAGTTTAATTCTATTATATTATCCCTAACTATGATACTTATGTTAGTTAAATAAATCGTGACTATATATTGTGACATAAAGCAAATATAGTAAATTTTAATAATCAGAATGTTATTATTAATAGTTATACAAATAATTTATCATAATACATATGTTATGATATCAACTATTTAGTACATGCAAACTATAAGGTTATAAATACGGTATAATTGATTTGTACATGTTATATTTATATAAATATTATTATTTAATCATAAATATTGTTAGTAATATTAGTATATTAATATATTAAGTAAAAATAAATATCATATGATGCATATATATATATATATATGAAATTATTAATAAAGAAATAGATAAATAAAAATAAGTCAACATTCAATGTATGAAAAAATTGTCAGTGAAGAAAGATTTAATGATATATATGAGATTATATATTTTTCTATCTAAAAACGTAATTATTTCAATAACATGTAATACATTTTAGTAATTTTGTAACAAAAATTGCAAATAAATCTAAAGAGTAAACAAATTTAAGTAAAAATATATCTTATACTATTCATTGCATTAATACATTATAATATAATGTCTATGTAACTTGTCATAGTTTTTTTGTAGTTAAGTAATGTTAAGTGGTAATTCATTTGAACGAATAACAAAAACCAAACTCTAGCACATATTATTAATATGTGTAATATCTTCAATAATTTATAATAAACACATGTAATAATAAAGACTCGGTTTTCACATAAATATATTATAATATACTGTAATGATTTATGTAACTTTTAAAATATTTGTGTAAATGTAGAGCAGTAATCTTTTTTAACAAGTAATAAGAACTAAATTACTAAAATATTAGTTAAGAAACCTATAATTACTAGAAAATTTTCTACCAAAACCGTTTAATAAATATGTTATAATATATTGTAATAAGTTATGTAAGTTTATAGTACTTTTATGTAAATTTAGTAATTTTAAGTGATAATTGTTTTTAACAAATAACAAAAATCAAATTACAATAAACATTATGAATACATGCAATATCTTTCATAATTTATAATAAATATATATAATAATATATATAAATATGATCATATTAAGAATTTTGATATTACTACTTTTATTATCTACTTAAAAAAACCTGTGTTATTTGCCAAAAAATGTAAAATATTTGGTAATTTATAATTGACACGTGAAAAAATCAAATAAGAATAATCATTCTTTATTATAATGCACATTTATATTACTTAAGTATAAGCTATTAGAGCTAGAATTATCATATTTTATGTAAATGTGAGAATTTCGACATTACAATTTTTATTATCCATTTATAATAATAATAACAATAACAATAATAATAATAATAATAATAACAATAATAATAATAATTTATTACTTATAATAAAAGTTGTAAATTACACAATATCTTAACATGTAAAGATAATAAAAAGTGTAATATTACTTCTTATTATATTTTAGTATATATTTATGTTGCAAATAATATATTCGTGTAATTATAATAAAAATATGTAATGTTGACCTCTATAAGCTATCATAATAATTTTTATAATAGATAATATAATTTATATAACTATTTCAAATGAGTTTTGGATCTTGACCCACCAGCAAAGATTTAGCCGATTAAACATTATAGCTTAAAAAAATTAATTAATAGACTAGTAATGCTTAACGAAGTTAAATTTTAGGGCTTTTGATGTTGTTATAGTTAAACACGATGTTAGTTTATTTAAATTTTTTTATTTTATTTTTATTAATTCTTTTATCCATCGAAATGTAGTCTGAGTATATTTTTAAAAGGAAACTTTTCAAAATATGTGAAGTTATTACATATATATATTATTTAAGTTATAAAAAGGTAAAAATTAATTTATTGTGCAAAGCATGAGAAAAAAAATTACCGTAATATCACTTGTAAATTGTAAACATAAGTTTTTCATTTTCTTTTTTCGTTTTTTTACTTAAATTGACTAATTAATATTAACTGTTTTCTTCGATAAATTTAATTAAATTTTACATATTATCTAAATGATTTAATATTCATATTTGGAATTTTAATTTAAATTAATAAGTTCATAACTAATCAAGAGCAATAACTATGAATCCAAAATACATACTTTTAACTAAAATTGTCATATATAATCTTGCACCTAAACCATTAAAAAAATTTTTGCTAGGGTTTCTTTGCTCTCAGCTCAACATGAATAAGCTTTTTTTTTTTTTAGATTTTTAATTTTTAATTTTGTTTTTAAATGATATATTTAAGAAGTTAGTTTATATGGTAATTAACTGGTTAATTTAATGGGTTGGTTCCTACAAGAATTTACGAGTTAATGTAGAATCTGTATTAGATTCACTGGAAAAAAATAAAATTATTTTTCGTTTATTTTTATTTTTAAATGATATATTTAAAAGAATTAATTTGAATGTTAACTCATGGGTCGATTTTAGATCCGTACTAAACTCGCTCAAGAAAAAATTAAAAAAGAATTTTACTTATTAATTATTTTAAATTTAAGTTTTTTATTTTATTTTTAAATGATATATTACCAGGATTGTTCACATGTTGACCGCCAGTTGATATTATTACTTTTTTTATTAATTAATTAATTACTTTATTAATTAATTGTTTTTTTATTCATTAATTACTTTTTTTTATAAGTGATGTATTTAAGGTGATTGATTCGCAAGTTGACTCACAGGTCAATTTAGGATTCATATCTGACGCGTTAGGAAAAAAGTTTTAAAAATTTATTTTATTAATTTTAAATGATGTGTTTTAAAGGGGTTGATCAATATATTCACTCGCACGTTGATTTAAGATTTGTACTTATTAACCCTAAAAAATTTTACTTTTGTTTTATTTTTAAATGATGTATCTACATTTTCACTTACTAGTATTTTAAATCTATACCTAAGACGCTTAAGAAAAAAATAAATCTTTTTATTTTTAAATTATCTATTAAAGGGTTGGTTCAATCATGTTGACTTGCAAGCCAATTTAGAATTTATAATTGATTTCAAATAATTATCATAAATTTAATTTTTATAATTAATAAAATATAATTATATCAATATTAATATTATTACAATTTTAAAATATTAAATAAATAATTATTATTTAATAAAATTAATTTTTATTATTAATTAATTAAAAACTATATAAGAATCCCACGGGAAATTAATTCTAGTAAGAAAAAGTGAGCACAAGATGAATCTTTACGTATAATATCCTCAGAACTAATTTCAAAAGACTTAACCTTTTACTAATTAACTTGTAAATTAAAAGATTATTCTATCATTAGTTAGAACGTAAAAGATTATTCTCCAATGGTGAATTCGTTATTAAAAACAAGTTGTCATGCATATATCTATAAGCAAATAGTGCACGCCAACACCCCCATATTGCATTATTGTTGTATTATGTCATATGTGTAGGCTGTAGCACCAAAGTTTGGCCAGCCATTTGATACAGCTAAATTTTGCTAGTTTGTAGGCAAATAAGCAAGCAGCTGATATACATATACATATACATATATATATATATATATATAGAGAGAGAGAGAGAGAGAGAGAGAGAGAGAGCATTGTGGTTCGACTTTAGCTAGGGTTTAATCAGCTTACAATTGATTTATTCATATATAATTAAAAAGTGATATTTAATAAGTTTAAGATTCAAATTTTAATATATGCAATCTATTATTTTATTTCTCAAACTGTGACTGCTTTTGTAAATACTCAAATCTAATTGATTTTTCTTTCGTGCATTTAAAAAGTAGAAACTCAAATCTTGGATCTTAACTCTCTTAATAGAGGATAATAATGGTTATGTTAATTATTAATAAATGTTAATTGATTTTTTTTAGAAAAATATTTTCCAATCTTGAGAACACTTTTAAATTTTTTTTCTTTTCTTTTTTTTTTTGTCAATGCATTTCTTCCTAAAAGATATTGAGATGATTCTCTCATAATACAAATACTCAATTGGTTCTATATAACAAGTTCAATAAGTGATAAGAAAGTTTCCTTCCTAGAAAATGTAATTTAATCTACAAAATAAAATTGCCAATGGAAATAGGTTATGAAAAGTGAATTAGCTTCATGGCATGCCACTCTACTCTTTAAAGCTAGAAAATTAGCTGCATTATTATAAAATCCTGGAAAATATCCCAAGCTTGTTGTATTATATATTCAGTTTCAAATGATAAATTATGGAAAAGTATCTAACATAGATAATTTAATTTTTTTAAAGTTTTTTTATATATTTGAATAATTATATTTTCATATTTATATCTGAATATATAAAACATAAATATTTTTTTTAAAAAATAAAAAATTTAAATAACATAAGTTGCATGCAATACTTAAAAAAGAATATACGTCAAGATTAAAAGAAAAAAAAAATCTTGTACAATGCAAATCCAAAGAGGAAAGAAATAAGAAGCTATCTAGATTTCTTGCCATAATTAGCATAACACTAATTAACGAGTAAACAGTACAAATTGACAAGTTGACAGAATGGATATGTCTGATCACTCATCGAAGCCCAATTTCCTTATAGATTTCTGGAACTGCTTCGTAAATTTTGAATGGATCAACTAGAAACTTGGACAAACTCTCCTAATTCTGCATACATCTCTCAACGGTCACCCCATTCCACCAGCTTTGGACACTCTCTTGCAGTCTCCTCATTTTGCTTGGCCCGTCCATATACAATATAGATAGTCTATGTATGTTTACGACACTTATATTATATTTTTTATATTTTTAATTTTTTTAAATTTAATATTTAATAATTTAATATTTACACTTTAATATTATTTTTATTTTTTATATGATACAAATTATGTATATAAAAATATAAAAGTGAGTTGACTAACTCCGAACCTTAAATGTTAGAGTCAATATCCGATTATTTTTTAAATGAGCTCATTTTTTTGTTTAAACTTATTTTTTATATCTAATATTTTTATTAATTTTTTTTAAAATATTAAACAAATTTTTAATTTAAATAAATAACTTAATTTATAAACACCTTTACTAATAAATAAATATGAGAAAAGTTACTTGAGTGGCGTTTATTAAATTTAACTGTCTATTTATAGCTTAGTCTTGTACATAATTTTTCTTCTCAGAGTTCATGATGGCTTGCATCTGACTTTTCTTGAGCAAGTCAATGGTCTGGTTAGCCAAGACAGCAACTTTTCAACTGCTCCTGCTTGAAGGACGAGGGGCATCACATTTTTCCTTTAATTTCTTTCTTTCTTTCTATTGGTCCCCATGCAATGTATGTACTTGTTTTTAATCTCTTCTTTATTTCCCAAATTTAATAATCTTTTATACTTGTAATAATTCCAGGAAATTACTAAATTGAAATATCAAATTCTAACCTTCAAAATATTTCAAGATTAAAGCCAAATTTTGTCATTATACTATAGTTTAAATGTCGATATTAAAATTTATTATTATACTTAATTTTATTTTATTTTTGTTGGCATTTTAATGGAATATTTCATAGACTATTTTAATTATTTATTTATTTTTATCTAAACATAAATTAAAATATAATGAAAAAATTTTATAATAAACCATATTTTGTTACGGCACAATTGATCTTAATCCCAAATATTTCACGAAATAACATAGATAAGCTTATTTTTCTTTGCCACATATTCTAATATTCTTTCGAGGCTAAAGAGTTTATAATTTAAGGATAAAAAATGATTACAAATATTAAAATTTGAATCTCAAACTTACTAAATATAAAGTAATCATATAAACTAATTAAGTCTCGAGTTCAAATATTATAATGTTTTATCACTGGCTTTGAGCTGATTGAGAGTAAGATGGAAAGAATATCTATAGAAATCTATAGAAGTTTAGGAAACACTTTATCATAAAATTTGAGAAAATGATTTAAATATAAAAAATTCGAACTTAACTATTTCAATTTTGAGTTAAAACAAAAAAAAAAAAAAAGTTTGGCATCTAATAAATTTAAACATAATAATAAAATTTTATTTCTTTTGGCATACAATCAAGGAAAAATCCCACAGTTCCAAGGGGAAACAATTTAAAAACATTATAAACCCAAAATTTAAAAAAAAAAAAAAAAAAAATTGTTTTTACAACCCCATGCAATAAACCTTATTTAAATGAGGTAAATTAAGCTTATAAATGAAAAATCTGCCTTCTCACTCAAAACCCAACATCTTCTTGATCCCTAGAACCGCTTCATGGGTCTTGAATTTGTCAAACAGAGATTGAGAAACACTCTCTTTTTCCATGCATCTATTTGTCCATTCCACAATCTTGGGGCACTCAGCTTCCAAGCTGAAGTTTCCAAGTGTCTCGAATGAGTGAAAAAAGCTCGAGAAAGCAATGAGAGCTAAATCTATGAAGCCAAAAGTTTCACCCCCAAAATATGGCTTCTCTCCAAGCTCTCCTTCCAATGTTTTAAAGCTCTCAACCAGTTCTTTTGGTGCCTTCTTGGCTTCATCACTTGCTGATGTCCATAGCTTGCTTCCAATGGGGAAAATCTGCATACAATAACATCTATCTTAATTATGAAATGATCCAAAATTAGACAAAATAAATACTTAACAAAGGGTTTTGTTAACAAATGTTGTTAGACACTCTTTTAAAGTTATCTTATGCGGTAATATTTTCATCCAATATATTGAAAATGAAAAATAAAGTTATCGGTCTTTGCATTTACTGTAATACTCAAGCAAATATAATGAAGCATTATTTTAGGACTAGATTTGGTTATCAGTTGGGTAACTTGCTCGGCCTATATTTAATCGGACTTGAGTAAAATTTTTATAATTTAGATTGAACAAATTCTAATTTAACTTAAATCTAGACAATAAATTAAAAAATTTTAAATCATGATTTGATCCGATCTATGAATGCTTCTATTTAATACTAATAATAGCTAGAGTTTAAAAACTCGATCAAGAATTTACTATGTATCTAATCAAATACTGTTCATGGAAAAGTTTTTCATTTTAGAAGACTGATGACTAATATAAATATAAAGCCATATATAGTGGAATAAATAAGCAAATGAGGATGAAGGATGAAAAGACCACCTTTTGGTCGATATAATTAGCCCAAAACCTAGAATGAGCTCTCTGGAAAGGATCAGAAGGCAGCAATGGCGAATTCTGGTTCCAAACCTCATCAATGTATTCAACAATGAGGAGTGATTCACAAATGGGTGTTCCCTTGTGAATCAAAACTGGGACTTTCTTATAAATTGGGTTCATCGTCAGGAGCAGTGGGCTCTTGCTGATGAACACCTGCTCTTCCTTTGTCTCATATTCCACGCCCTTCTCTTTCAAGGCTATCCTCACTCTCGTTGCATAAGGGCTTGGCTGAAAGTTCAAAAGAACAACTTCATGATCTGCCATTGCTAAGCAACTTAAGCTTTTCCTTTGTTGGTTTTGTGTGATGATATTTGGTTTTTTTTTTTTTTTTTTTTGGTGTAACGCTAAGAGTAATGGTAAATGGATCCATTTATAGATAATTGACATGGAAACTTTTTTTTTTTTTGGGGGGGGGGGTTAAGCACGACGGTTGGAGCAATCGCCATACATTTTTGATAAAGTCAATGGTCAAGCTGGCTTTCTTATTTATTTAGATTAGGTTGGTCAAAAGGTTCTGTTCTGATTCATTGTCCAACGACTTTAACGTTCAATTTCTTGAAGGCAAACCAAAATACAATGCCATGAAAAAGAAAGAAAAGTTTGAATAGTAATTTGTTTTTGTTAGGCTAAGTTGCATTCAAGAATTGTCGAGGAATCCAATTTTAATATTTTACCTCGAAAACTTACTAGCTTGTTATCACGATGAATCTTATTTAAGGCTCGAGTTATTTGTTCGACTCGATGAATTCAATCTATACATATCAGATTTTTTGACATATATTTTAATTAAGATTGATCTTGTTGAAAATTATAATTTAATAATAAAAATAATTTTATATAAATTTAATTATAAAATATATAAAATAATTTTTAAATATTTTATTATTTTATAAGCAATGAATTCAATTTTTAAATTGATCCAAACTCAATTTAATTCAGCTCTAAAAAAAATTCAAAAACTTCAGATTATGGCTCGATACAAACCATGAATACCTTCAGTATCGAATAAAGATTGCTATTTTAGACAACAATATGTGACCTAAAAAAAAGTATAGTAACAGGTCTTATTTGCATGAAAGTGGAAGATGAATTTAATTGTAAAGCAAAGTCCAAACTGTCTTACATAACTTCCAACTATAATCTTGGCAAACCACTCGACATCAATGACGATATGTATTTTTTTTTTTGTTTTTCTTTTCCCGATATCTATGACGATATGTTCTTTTTTTTGTCTTCATCAAATGAATTCAATTACAATAATTGAATTTAATTGTTCGTTCTACATTAAACAAATTACAATCTAAATCTTGGAAAGAAGTACAACAATTACGCCCACTATTTACACCGTCAAGACGTCATATTCGATGTGATTTATAATATTTCGATATTCATTTGAAATCAATAATCTACGAGGTTCTAATAACGTCCATTCGAAAATGAAGACAAGCGTGTAACATGATGCACATCAAAATTAGAAGCCAATTCTTATCAAGCATCCGTGCCCCTCCACTTCCAATTCGTCCACAAAATTTTGGAAAGAATACGACCACAACACAAAAGCCATATAATGATCACAATACGACATGTTTAAATACAATTAACAAAATTAATATGACACATTTATCGCATTTATATATTAACACGAAAAACAAACAAAAATAGACACATTGCGCTTATATGGATCATCAAATCTGCTCACATTGACAGTATCACCAATCCAAAGCTGAGCATGCCGACAAACTAAACACTAAAATCGAAAACCCGGATAGAGACCTCAGCGGCACAGCATGTCAACATATTACTTTAAAATACATAACACTTGTCCTTCACACTTATGAATAGGGGTTAGAACTAACAGAAGATATGCGACAATTGGTAGTCATTCACAGAATGCATACACAGGCTATTATCCGTCCACATTTTCATGGGTAAATTGTAATGCATCCATAAAATGATGATTTCTTTTTGCTAATGATTTTTCCAAAATGAATAAGATTTCCTCTGCCGAAAAAACTACTCCAGGCCTCAAGGATCAAAACTTTAGGCAATATTTGAACTCCGTACTTTCATCTCAAAACCATCCATGGTGCATCAGCAAGCATACGGACAAATAATAATGTGACAAGATGGCCATCTCCTGCCATTGCTAGAAGTTGCTCAAGGGGACAGGACTAACATACACCAAAAAAATTATTCCTTGGCTAAACACCAATTAGTAATACAGATTATACACCAAGGTTCCATGCAACAAGACTGCAGAAGGCATTGGCAAATATAGAAGTTGTTAGCTAAGTTGCTTGCATCCGGAATTACCATGATTCAGAATAACTGAATCTTGAGAATTGAAAGGTTATTTGCATCAATACCACCCAAGCTGATCAAGGACCTAGAGATTCTCGTTTTCTTTGGCAAAAAGATTGGAGACGTTTAATTAATTTCTCCTTTAGTGACTCAGGTATTTGGGGAATAAAAGTTGGCTTTGCATCTGCAATCAACTTCTTCCTGCAAAAATGTAGTGAAGGTATGAATCACAATTTCCTATTTATGAAACATGATAAAGCCGGCAGAGTACAAGACAGATTAAGAGTCGGGATTGCTGGCTAGTTGCTAGTGGCTAGCAAAATAGAAATATGAAAATAAAAATGAGCTTTGGATTAGTGCACCTAGCAAAGGAAATGAAGGGCCATTTTTAACGCTTTAATGAAATAATGGCAGATGCACTTGGAAGATACTTAAAAAGTAAAACGCAAAAATTTACAGCAAATATAAGGGACATACAAATGGATATCCTCAGTTAAAGGGCACAGAATTTATAATGCGCACACAGT
>JBBYHK010482814.1:3782-14488 GCA_038382065.1 Adansonia grandidieri | reverse complement strand
CACCTCCGAATTTTAGACATAGATGAGACCCAAATAAACAAAGATAACATCAATAATTGACCTTGTAATGAAATAAAACATTATTAGGGAGTTGGTAGATACATTAGAACCAGTTCTTAACAAGCTTGCTTCTAGATAAATGTGTTCAAATTGGCTATTTTTTTTTTCTTTTCATGTGTATAAAATATTTTATTATGTTTTATATTTTAATAAAATAAGCTAGGTTGTTCATAGCCAGTCCACATCCTGGTTTTAATCTAATTTAATCTCTTTCCAATTAATAGGGTGGTGGAGGGTGGCTTGCCTGCATACTTTAATCATGCCTCAAACTGCATTCTTTTGACAATAATCATATTAAATAATATTATCGTATACAATTATGTTACCCAAATAAGCTATGATTGATTCCAAAATTTGTTATCTGATTATTTTATTACCAACCAACTGCTTGTCAAATATAAACTTTTTCATAATTGGCCCTCTAAGCACTTGATTTGTCTATAAATCAATTCAAGCTGAATCATAATTAAAATTTTATTATATTTATTATTTAAATTTGATTCAAATTTCATCTAAAAATTTATATTATTATTTAATAATATTAAAATATGAATAAATTATTTATATATTAATATTTATATATTTTTATAATTAAATTATATAAATATATTTTTATTAATAAATAATAATTTAAGTTTGATAAAAAAAAACACTTATTCAAAATTAACCCTATGCAAACTGAATGGGCCCTTTAGATCTACTATGGGCCATGTTTTGATTCCACTTTCATCGGGAGTTAAAAAGGAAGAAAAAGTTGTATAAGATAATATGTTTCTTACAAGTTACAGCTTTTTCAACACCTTTGGGGCGGTTTGGATTGCTATTAGACAAAGGAAAAAGGAATGAAGAACTTCAACAACTTTATTCTAAATCAATTTTGCTCAATATTACTACTTCAGGAAGCTTAATTTGTTACATCTTTCAAGTGCAAAGCAGCTTTAATTTGTTAGTATTTGCACTATGTTTAATCCAAAATTTGTTATTAATAGATATTTTCAACAAGAACCATATCTGAAGCGGGTAAAGTTTATCGGAATTAAAAATAAAAAAAATCGAACTGAACCGAAACTTGAAATAAGGATTTATTATAAATGTTGGTAAAGTTGAGTCGGATTTAAAAAATTCAATTGAAACAAAACTCAATTAAACTTTATTTCATATAATAATTTAATAATTGAAATTCGAAATGATCGAATTTTTCATTAGCGCAAGTTTAAAATAATGCAAACACAAAAAACTAAAAATTATTCAAAATTAAATTAATTTAATTTTAAAATTAAATAATTTATATATAAAATAATCTAAATTTAACAATTTCATACTAAAATAATTTAAACATTTATTAACTCGAAACAATTAAACTCAATCCATCCATTTGCCTATCTTCACTCACGTCTTGTACCTTTTTTTTAATTATCTAAAATTATTTAAAATTAAATTAATTTAATTAAAAATTTTAAAATAATTTGAACATAAATAATAAAAATAATCTACCACTCTTCCTTGTGAAAATTTTTAGCAAAACAAGGGGGGAAAAAACCATAGAAGCAAAACAGGCAATGATGATTTTGTTGGATTCCCTTTGTTTGTACTTTGGAGCATTGATCTAGCTCAATGTGTGGAATATGAAGAGAACACTAGGCCCCAACTTTGTTAACAATTACCCAGCAATAAATGCGAAAAGCTCTCTCAGTAAAGTAAGTCAAATATTGTTGTGATGTCATTTCATTGTACTACCTGCTGCACCAACTTATATGCTGTGCAACAAATTCAATCACTGTTTAGATATATATTTTAATATAATAACATTTTTTACTTTTTATTTTGATATTTTGCTTAAGTTTATATTATTTTAAATTTAATAATTTTAAATATGATATAATTATACAATATAAATATTATAAAAATAAAATAAAAAATAATATAAATATAATATAAATAATAAAAATATATGAATATATAAATTATTAAATTTATTATATTATATTTTATATACTGTATATTAAAATTACTCTATCTATAATCACCAAAGAGTTTTTTTTTTTCTTTTCCAATTATAATCACCAAAGAGCTGAGAGACAGAGAGAGAGGGAGAGAGAGAGAGGGGGGGGAGCTCTTTGTTGTGCTGTGAAGAACACAAAAACAAAGCAAAGCCCACAGCACGGCGGAGCACAGAAAGCAGCAGTGAGTATTATTAGAAAACTGCAACACTTTTTGTCTGAAAGTCTATTGTCAGCTTTCCCTCTCTCCGTTCCTTTGCCTACTTGCCTTGCTTCGCTTTGCCTCGATTCGACTGGACCTTCCCTTCCCTTCCCTTCTGCAAATAAAAATAGTAAAACCATCAAGTCTGAACCAACCACGTACGCAATGATTTGCTCGCTTGCTTGCTGCGCTTATACATTTTGTGGGACCTTAACTAGCCGCCCTTGGCTCGCGAGCCTCTTAACCTGACGCTTGCTATCTTATGATGAATTTTGCAGCCGAATTATGTCAGTTTTAATTGTAAACCAATTCTATTTTGTTAGATTAATATAGATATGTAAGCTATGATTTGGAGATTCGAGACTAATTAAGCTAGCATTTCAAAGGGAAAAGAACAAAATTTTTATTCTTTCCTAAACACACAAAGTTGACATTGTTTAGATGCAATGGATACATTTTCATGGTATACTAGCATTGAATCATTACTTGATGTTCAAACCATTTTCTTCTTTAAATAAAAAAAAATGTTTCATGGAGTTTGTTCTAATTCAAACAAATAAGAGAAATTTTGAAGTTTTCCGATAGATGTGTTCATAAATAAATTAACTTAATTAGATATCGTATCAATATCATATATATTTGATCAAGTTTAGTCTAACTCAATAATTCGTACGTCAAATTTTATCTACTTAAATTAGTAAGAGGCACTAGCTTAAGTTTGCCTAGACTATTCTTTTAAATAATTTATCATATTTTTAACTTTTATACTATGTTGGTTAAATAAATTTTAGATGATAAAAGGTGTTACACCATTTCAAGACATGGCACATGTTTTATAATATTTACAATATAATATTATAAATTTATTTTTAATATAATATAATATAATATAATATAAATATAATATATTTATCTTTAATTGAAATTAAAGTTTGATCTGTTTTTGCTAAATGCCTTTTGACAAAAGTTGATAAAAAAATTATTATCAATAAAGTGTTGCCATTGATCACTTGAGTAATTTAATCACAAGAATGGAAAAAAAATTAAGAAAATATCATAAAAACAAACAAAAGCAATAAAATTATTAGTACTAAATTGAACATGTGAATGTCAGAACTAAAAAACTTTATACTTAGATGGTACATATCAATGTTACTTGCAAGTTACAACTAAACACATTTTTCTTCTTTTTATTGCAGCAACCTATAAACAAACCTTTCCCAACTTATCAACAGCTAAAAGCTAAAATAAAAAAGAAACGTTTATTTAAATTCAAGTTGATTTGATTTGAAGTATTTTTTAGTAAATAAAAGTATTTTTATTTAGATATAAATATAAAATATAAATATTAATATAAAAATACTTTTTAAATATTTTTAATTTTTTAATAATAATTTAATTTTTTAAACTCGTTAAATTGGTTTGATTCTTGAATAAGTAAAATTTTTACCAATTGAGTTGACTGACTCTAATCCAACAAATAAACAAATTTATGAACCTACTAAAAGTAAACAAATTCACGAGCTGAACTACTTGTCAGGCTCAACAAGCTCGACCTACATAAGTTGAGCCTTGGACAGTTCTTTTATCATCATCCCAAAGTTTATCAACTATCAAATATGCTAATGAATTAACTTTATATATCATAATTTTTTAAGAGTTTGTTACATTTTCAAGTGAAGAAAAGCTTAACCTCATTCAAAAAAAAAAAAAAAAAGAACTTGTAAAAAAGAAATCAAAGCTAACAATAGTTTAGACCAAACTTATAAGTGGTTAAAGCATCCAATTAAAATGCAAATTGGTAAGGAGAATTGGGTACCATCAAATTAGTGCCCCATCTCTGAATTTTCGCTCACCTACCAAGAAACCCTTAAAAAATAGATAATCCAATAGTTTAATTAACTTGAATATTTTAATTACATATCACACAAACATCTAATGCAATTTCATATAAGCTATAATATAATAATTGAGTTTTAAAATAATACAAATGTCAGAATAATATAATTAACTTCTACATCTTAATCAAAACTTAATTTTGTAATAGAGCTGATTATAAGTTAAATTGAGTTAAACTAAGTTCGAATAAAAGAATTTATTTATCCAAATTCAACCTGAGCATGGTATAGTTCAGATTAAAAGCAATTTTACTATTAAAAATATAATAAAATATAAAATATTATATTAATAATTTTATAATTAAATTTTAAAAATATTTTTATTATTTAAATAATAATTTAAATTGAATTTATACAATTTAAATTACTAAAACCTTATATAAAATTTAACTTAATTCAATTTAAATTACAAAAACTTTTACGGTAAAATTTTTAAAAACATTAACCAAAATATTTCAATTTAATCAAACAAAGGAAACTTAAAAAAAAAAAAAGAAGTTAGAAACTTGGGCCAACTTAAACTACGTGGCCCCCTCTTAATCTTACCGTAAATATTACATGCAACAAAATCAAGAAAATGAAGGAAAATTAAAAAATTGTTTTCATTTTGATTTTAATTTTAATATTTGGATGAATTTAAAAATTTATTTATTTAATATAAATAATAAATTGAATTAAATAAATAAAGAGATTCAATCATCCGTATATTATACATCTTTATTATGTTTAAAGAATTTTGATTAGTTGTATATAAAAAATAAAAAAATAAAAAGAAAGAAGTTTGATTAGTTAACCATTAATATTAAATAAATCTTGACACTATTATTATTATTATTATTATTATATTAATATTATATTGAGTAACGTATCATATTTTATTTGTCTTTTTTTTTTTCTTTTTTTGTGTCTGTGACAAAGACAGAGACAAAGACGGAACAACACATCGCTGTCTTAATCTCTGCATGCCTCAAAATTCACTCACTTTTCTATTGTAATTCTCTCTCCCTCTCTATCTCTTCCCCATCCTCTTCTTCTTCTTCTTCTTCTTTCTACGCCTCGGGGCTCCGTGCCCCAAACCCGTAACCTGAGAAAAAGGGCCCAACTCAGTTTTTTGTCATTGACTTTCCTCCGCATTTTCTGTCACTCTCTCGGGAAAAAAAGAAGTGTTTGAGAGGAAGAAATGTACTCGGCTATTCGGTCGTTACCGTTAGATGGATGTGTGGGAGATTATCAAGGGTCGCTTGATGGGACCAACTTGCCTGGTGATGCTTGCTTGGTCCTAACAACGGATCCCAAGCCTCGACTCCGATGGACAGCTGAGCTCCATGAACGTTTTGTCGATGCTGTTACTCAACTTGGCGGCCCTGACAGTTAGTTTTTCTTTCTGGGTTATCTTTGCTTTTGCTTTTAACCGTAAAAATGTGATTTTTCTCATTTTTTCTGTCTAAGCAAATATGTTTATTTTTATTTGATTGAACAATAATGTGTCAAGGTAATGTTAATCTAAGTTTTTTCTTTTTTTTTTTTTTTCTAAAAAGGAAATTAATGAACTTTTTGGAATTTGGGTACTTTTTAAGCTTCACTTCTGTATAGCTTTTAGTTCTTGAAACGTGGGTTGCCTTTTTTATTTATTTCTTCTTCTTGCTTGGTTGCTTTAGTTGTTGGTTCATACGATTCGATAGTGATGAGATTTAGTCATTGGGTTCCTTGGGATTGCTAGTTGTATTTTGGTTTTTGGATTGGTATATTTGCCTTAATCTTGCTTCTAAGACTTGGCCTCTTTTTTCTCCTTTTGGTTAATGGGATAGGAAATCTTGGGCTTTAAAGTTAAAACATCTTGTTGTGAATTTGTATTTTGGTGATTCTGCTTTCCGTATAGTTCATAAATTTAGTTTCATTTTTTTTTTAACTCAGGGTACTTTTGCTCATTTTTTGATCGTATTTTTGATTGTTGGACAAATAATTGGTGTTATGATGTTTAATAAACTTGTTTTATAAGCTGAATTGAATTGATTAAAGTAGTGTTCTTTGCCTTTTTTTTTCTTTGGAATGAAGAGTATATATTGTTTACCATGTTCATCATATCAGCTTTCGAATTAATTACCAGCCACCTTAGTTTTTCATTGTAATCATTGGTATGATTTAAAAAGTATGATTTAAAAATCATGTTCTTTATTGGTACCATTAATATCATTCGAAAATGGATCATGACGACTAGGAACCGAACCTTACTTCATTGCTATCGTTATCTTTCTTTCTAGCAGATATATGCCAATCCTATATTTTCGACCTCTTTTGTTTAATATTTTACCCGAAGCGACTTTCTTCTTGTACTTGTAATCTTGTATAAACAACATGTCTTATGCATAGACGCGTAGATATCGACAGGCTGATTCATTGAGCTTAGTTTTGTTTTCTTTTTATTAGCTATTCAAATTTCGTGTGCCGACAATATGTTTCTGGAGTACCTGTCTTGTGATAAAATACAACCGAAAGGACAAAACCTTGTTTTGGAGTCATTAAATTCAATAATTTTGGTCAGCATATTTTTGTTAGAAGACAAACTAAAGCAACTGTGGTTCTTTGTCTTGGTCTCGGAAGAAGGGTCTTGGTCCTAGTATTTTCTTCCTGTAAAAATTATGTCAAAGGATTAGCATTTTAAAATCAGAGCAAAATTCCTGGATTTGTGCTGAAAATTATTTATGTTGTTTATACATAGCATGTTTCAAGAAACAACTGTTTGAACATCATACCACAATGTTCTTTCCTTCTTTTTGACATATGCTTTATTTCTTTTTAAATTCAATGCTCAAACGCTGCAAGACTTATCTCTTTAAATGAATTTATAGCTCATATTTTTGTGTCTAAAGTGGATTTTTAAGAATATTGCTGACCTAAGTAGTCCATATGCTTTTAGTTGTAATAATGGTGCTTGTGGAGAATTGAACTGTCGTGAAATGTAGGAAAATTATGAAATAGTTGCTTTCCTAAGTGATATTGGGATAAGATGGCTGCATATCTCAATGCAGTAAAATAAACATCATATAAATACCAATTAAGAAAATTATGAGTGATTTCGTGATTCTATTAACTTTTCTTCTGGCATCTTTTTGTTTGATTGAGGTTTACCACTGCTGAGGCGAAAATGTTTTATCAGGCTTGGTATGCTCTAAGTCAGAAGTTGGGACATTAGTTTCTGGTCCAAACTTGGCTCTTATTCAACCAAATATGACGATGATTTGTACCCAAACTTCTCTAATTATAATTGTGCCATGGTTAAAGCAATCCCTTGGCCACGCTGCATGAATTGAGAGGCAATCTGCCATAGCTGTAACAATTTCCTCGAACACCAGCTACGCCCTTGAGGAATAGGAATCTGCCCCAAACTTATCCTCCACTCGTAAACCTGTATCCAAGCTATCCATAGTGAACCAGCTTGTTTAAAAAATAGACCGGAGATGCTGGGTGGTACAAGCCTGCTTCCAAGAGAACAACTCTTTCATATGGCAGGCTGATCATACATGCTTCTCTGTTTGACGCTTAAGAGTGATTCTATGTGAACTGAAACCTAGCTGATTAACAATGAGATTATAAGAGTCAATGTTCACGTACTCCTTTTTTATGCCTTATATGCTCAAATGTTTTGTTATTCTAAAGTTTCACATCTCGATGTAACGTACTTCTTTTATCGCGATTTGCAATTACAGAAGCAACCCCAAAGACTATTATGAGAACCATGGGAGTAAAAGGCCTAACCCTGTATCACTTGAAATCACATCTTCAGGTTTGTTGTTACGGCCATCTCATCGATGATCATGATTTGAAGTTGTTCCCTAGTTTCTATTGGTGCTTTCATTCCTTCAGGCCCTCATCGTGTCTATATCAAAGATGGATCTTAATCTACAACATGAGTTACCATTTATATCTGCATGTGTCTGTGTTTCTATTTCCTTTACTTGTTGCCCCTTATTTGCAGAAATACCGACTGGGGAAGCAAGCTTGCAAAGAATCAACTGATAACTCGAAGGATGGTATGCATCTTAGTCTCTTTAAATTACTAATTTCTTTAGTGTTTGTGCATTGGGTAATGAATATTCTCACTTCTTCTTTCTACCTTTTCTAGTCTTGTACATTTGATGTACCATGTACCATGACTATTTGACTGTTTATACTCCACCAAGAAGGGACCGTTGAAGAAAGGTTTCTATCATACGGACCCACTTTATTACAATACTACAAAGAAAAGCATCTACACCCGGAAGGCATGAGCCCTTTTTTTGGGTACTTAAAGGGCATGGGTTTGATAAATTACCAAAATTTGCTTTCTCAGTTGGTCTTGGAATTCAGACTGGAACTTCTTTAAGATATTATCTCTTCGGGTCTTGAAAAATTTCCAAATTTTGTTTTTAAACTTATTTTTATATGAACTTCACTTTTGGGTCAGCCTTGGCACTTAGCCTTTTCTGAATTGTTTTACTTTCTGCCATGTGCATGTATTATATGTGGTTCTTGGTGGAGGTCCTGAGAATTATTTCTTGTAAACCAATAGATTCCACTTAATAGCTATCCATATTCTTATTGACCGATAATGAGATGTTTCATTGGCGTTTCAGCTTCTTGTGTTGCAGAAAGTCAGGACACTGGCTCCTCTACAACAACATCATCGAGAATGGTAGCGCAAGAGTTGAATGAGTACGTTATTTCTTCTCTTGTTTTCACAATCTCGTTAGTTTTCTTGGGCTTTCTATGAATGCTGAATTTCATCTTCCAAACAGCGGTTACATGGTCACTGAAGCTCTTCGAGTGCAGATGGAAGTTCAACGAAGACTACATGAACAGTTGGAGGTCAGATACTGTGGCCTGCAATTTTGTTTAGCATTGGCTTTCTTTAGTACTTGTACAGATAATTATTGATATGTTGTATGATTAGTTACTTTTTGCTGTGAAATGTGCTTTTCTCCGCATACTAATGGTTTCACTTAGCAGGTACAGCGTCGTCTTCAACTTCGGATTGAAGCACAAGGCAAATACCTACAGTCGATACTCGAGAAAGCCTGTAAAGCTCTGAACGATCAGGCTGCTGCTTCTGCTGGTCTTGAAGCCACCAGGGAAGAGCTTTCCGAATTGGCTATCAAGTTTTCAAATGACTGTCAAGGGGTGGTCCCTCTGGATAACATAAAAATGCCTTCCTTGTCTGAACTTTCAGCAGCTTTAGAGAACAAAACTGCTTGCAATATGCCAGCCCGATTCGGTGACTGCTCTGTTGAAAGTTGCTTAACTTCTAGTGGAAGCCCTGCGTCTCCAATGGGTCTTGGTTCACAACAGGGTGCTAATATGAAGAGGCCAAGGCCCTTGTTTGGTATTGGGGACCCTTTGCCTTTGGCTGGCAACATAAGGCAAGAAATAGAGTGGGTGATGCCTAATATTAGTTAAGTAGCAGGACATTTCCATATTAGAAATGGTACCTTCTCTCTTTTTATTATTTTTTCTTTTAGCTTTATTCCTTGTCTAGTTAATTTAAATGTCCTTTTTTTCTTTTCAACTGTATCATCAGTGGTCTGTATATTCTAAAATCAGATCCTTTTGAATATGGGTTTACCTCTAAAACTTGAGATTGCTTCCCTTTGCTGTGTAATGAGACAGGGTTTCTTTAGATTTTTTTTTTCTATATATAGAAGAGGCCTAAGCTTGGGATAAAAAAAAGATGGCGGATTTTGAGATTTAAGATTAAAAAAATGCTTGATCTTATCTTTGAAAAGTGATTGTATGAGTTAATTAAATCTCAAATTCCTTCGTCTTTAAAGTTAACAAAGATGGCATGATCATAATGTGTCCTCAAGGAGAATCAAAAGACCGACTCCAACAGAGGGTTTCTGATTTTGTTCTTGATGCTAATCTATTTTTCCAATAAGATTTGAACTATGTTACCAAAATCCAATTTAGTTTTACTTCTTGCATAATTAGATTCGTTCACTATAAAATATGCAATGAAGTTTAATTATGCTTATGGGTTAGATTTATTAGCCTGGCATCTCTATATTAGAGAATTATATGATGAGATCATTTTCTGGGCCAAGGAAATAAGGAATCTAAATGTTTTTTCTTTTGTTTTGGCACACAAGAAGTTGCAATTCGTGATAGAAAAAGAGGTTATAAATAATGAGGTTACAATTTCAAATTTATTTAGATATTATTTTTTAAAAATAATTATATGAATCAATTAGATTAAGTAAGAGTTTGAGTCTAAATATAATTTGAATAAGGAAGTTTTGAAGTTTCCGAATAAAAACCCCATTTTCATGTTGAAAGTTTAATAAGTTAGTAGTTTAGACCTGATCAGTCCTCTACTTCTCTAAGCCACAAATCTTCCATGAAAGTAAAATAAACAAAGTAGGTGAAAAATGTATTCACCCGGTGGTTTTTCCTATGTGCAGCCTAAAGTTTTTATATTGGACCTCTTTTTATTTTTATTTTATTTTATGTTGAGGAAATTTTTAAGGTTTCATAACTTTGGTTATAAACACTTTGTAATAATTGTCACGTTTA
>JBBYHK010482803.1:0-11162 GCA_038382065.1 Adansonia grandidieri | reverse complement strand
ATTATTATTATTATTATTATTATTATTAAGGCAATCTTTTGCTGATCTCTACTTGAAATTTTCGTGTAATCAAGACAGCCTTTTAGGATTGGTCAATATAAATTTTCAAGTCAATCTTCAAGGAGAAGCCTCTAGCTTGTGGCTTGCACCGTACATAGTTGGCTTGGACTTAGTCCTAATCTAGCAAAATGCTTAAATTATTGATTCTTATTGCACATTAGTCGCTCATACGAAGGATTCTAGCTTTAGGCTAATAATAAACCAATTTAATGATCGAGTATTTTATTCAGTTTGAATTTAATCGATTTAATTATATTTTTTGATTCAGATTAATTTGATCCAACTTGAAATTAAGTAAGAAAATTAAAAAGAAAAATCAAATCATGATCTAATCAATAAACATTCTATTAGCAAATTCTTTTCCTCTAACTTTGTATTAGATTTTTTTTTCTCATTTTCTATATTTCAAGTAAATATTCTTGACTATCTTGAAAACAAAAATGTAGATATAGTCAGGATAAAACTTGTCATAATAATTTTTTTTCTGTATTTACTCTATTAATTATACTCAGAACATACTTATCATCAATCAATTACTTGTTTTAGACGTTCAAACAAAATACCAAAGTGCATATAGTCAAATATAAAACTTATGGTTCTATATCATTCATAAGAATATGAAAGGGATACATGTTGTTCAAAATTTTAATCATCTTTGTGGACCTTTCAGGACTGGTTTCATAGAGGGAAGGCTCTAGCCGTTAGTCAATAATTTCACTTGCACTGACAAACCACATGCTGCTCTAGGCCCGTTCTAAATACATTTATAGTTTTATGTATTTTGTATTTGTTTGAATAAATGAATTAGTATTTGATATATTGGCAACAAAAGTTTTTAATTTAAAAAATGAGTTAAGAGTTTATCTCATATCTTATTTTTATTTTTAATTATTTTTTATTATATTTAAAGGTATGTGTCACCTTGCTAATATTACTTTCGGAGTCTAAAAACTCTACCGGTAATATATAAGATAATTTTTTTGAATGAATATAAGCTAAATCCGCAAAGTGAAAACTTGATAATCCGTATATTCATCTCGTATTTATGTATTTTTATGTGTCATAATTATGTTTAAGATATTATATATTTATATAAACTTTGATTCATTACTAATTTGTATTATATAAATTTTAATATATTCGCGTATTTATATTGTATTTATAATATGTTTTTTGTGTTATGTCATTTTTTAACTTTTTTTGTCATGTAATTGTATCTTATTTAAAATTGTCATGTCTATAGTAAAATAATACATGTAAATATGGATTAAATTGATCAACTTTGCAGCATCAAATATAAATTTGGGAAAGAAATGCTAGAATATATGTTTTAGATAAAACTCACAACAACTTGTTTCAAAGAACTGGTAATTTATTGGTACACAATTTATTAGACTTGGGATTGAACTATCATGCAAGAAATGCTAAGAAAGAAACTCCCCAAATTCTTTATTTTGCAAATATAATTTGAATTGAAATCCTTTATTCCCAAAGTTGCCTAATGAATCCTTTGACTTCGTTTATTTTCCCGGAATGCATCTTAATAACTAAGAGGAGGGATGCTTTGTTCATGTCGGAAAAAATTTTCCGGATCGATCGTTGTCTTCACATGCACCAGTCTATCGAAGTTATCCTTGAAATATTTGCGACCCCAAACACTTGCTTGTGCATAGCTATATCTTTGATCGTTGGATCCAATGTCAAGATCTCTATAATTAATATAGGCCCCTCTTGGTGATTTTGAAACAAAAGGGGTCATGTAATTATAAGCTCTTCGAGCCCAATTTAGGTACCTTTCGGAGTTTATGTTGTCTTCTTCTTGCCAACCAATGTTGTAAAAGACTTTATACAGATTTCCAGCTCTATGGGGAAATGGAGTTGCAGTCTCAGGAATCCGATCCATGATCCCTCCGTAAGCAAAAAGAAAAATGACCGCCATTGATGCTTCTTCTTCATTAAGTCTTGATATTAAGCCAGTTAATGCAGTTTCAGAGATGGGTTCCTTCACGTAGTCCGATTTCACTTTGTAGTCTGGGCTGTTTACAGGGTTCCTGAAAGTCCTGTTTAGCAAAGTCTCCAAGGGTTGATCTGGGATTTGGTTAAAGTAAAGAATCGATTCGATCCAACTCATTTCCGTGCAATCTTCCCTTACTAGTCCTAGCTCGGGAAATCTCTGTTGCATTAATGGAAGAAGCTCATCAATGCTGCCAAGAAACAATGAAGCAAAGGAAGTCAGAACTGTTTTCGTCCCATTTTGACTAGAATTAACGCTGACTAGCGAAACAGCTGAGTAAATTTCATCAGGGAATCGAGGTGCAACGTATTGCCATCGATGAACGAGTTTGGTTGCATTTTGTTCCAGGGTCCTGCTGATGGTAAATGCGGTCACGGTGGCTGGAACTGGAACCAGATTTAGTTTCCAGGCGAGGACGATCCCGAAGCTGCCACCTCCGCCACCTCGAAGCGCCCAAAATAGATCTTCCCCCATGGATTTTCTATCGAGAATTCTTCCATTTACATCAATGAATTGAGCATCGATTACGTTATCACCAGCGGTACCGTATTTTCGGAACAACAAGCCGAAACCTCCGCCACTGATATAGCCACCGACACCTATTGTATGGAAAACACCACCTGGGAAGGCTAGAGTTCGACTTTTTTCAGCAATCCTGTAATAAAGTTCACCAAGATTTGCACCAGTTTGAACCCAAGCAACGCTATTTTCAACATCAATGTCAACTGATTGAAAGTTAACCATGTCAACGACGATAAATGGAACCTTGGAAACGAAAGAAAGGCCTTCGTAATCATGACCACCACTTCTGGTTCGAATTTGAAGCCCATGTTTCCTCGAACAATGAATCGTTGCCTGAATATGGGACGTCTGCGATGGTGTTACGATGACCAAAGGTTTGGGGGTATCAGTTGTGTTGAACCTAAGATTTCGTATGGTAGACTCCAAAACAGATGAATACGAGGAATTGTTTCGAGTGTAGATCACTCTTGAAATGGAAGAAGAGTCGTTCGAACGAAGGGAAAGGCACTGAAGAAAATCTTCATGAGGCAAAGCTGCCCATGAAAATGAGAAAAGAGCAGCAGAAAGAAGCGCCAATAACGTCGAAAACTGAAGGGACTTCATTTCTTTAAGCTAGTTTGTTGTGGGTATAAGGGTCTAATCCGAGGCTCCTTATTTATTGTATTCGTTTGCAGATATAAATCTTTCATGTTTTTCAACATTCTAGATGAAATTGAAGAGTTCATCCTAATTTTTTTTTTGCATTTTCTTCTTAGCTACAGGGTGATCGGGAAGACTTTCATCAAGCAAAATATAAACAAATATTAAACGTGAAGTCGATCATGGCGGTTTTATCGATCCTTGACCTTGATTTTCAATCTTTCATACATGGAGAGAGTAATTTATCCTTGACTATGATTTTCATATTTGTTTCAGGGCAATTTTTTCTGATTTTTTTTCAAAGGATTTTATAGATTACATGTCGAAATCAACAATAATTTTTCAATTCCTTGCAGTTTCAGATTGCAAATGATAATATAAAATATATAGGACAAGACACAATTCCAAATGCCATCAATAATAGAATGGCTACCTGGTCCATCATTAGAATTTGGAAGGCTACATTTGGTTGACTTTAAGTTACCTCGTGGAAAGTTAGAATCGGCATCCTAATTTTTGGGATTTTTTATTTTTTAGTTTTGAATCAATTCAGTATTTATATAAAATTAATGTTTGATTAAATTGATAAAAAATTAATTTAATTAATAAAAAATTGATCAAAAATTAAATAAATTCAATCTGTTTTATATATTTTATTTTTTAAGTAATGAAAAATGTGTGTTTTTTCTTTTTAATGTTTTGGTTGTATATTAAAGGTTATACCCTTAAAATCTTTAATCAAATATATATTTTTATTAATTATTTATTATATTAATTTTAATATTAAAATTTTTTTTATTAAATAAACCAGATGACCGGATTTTTAACTTTGAAACGGTCCACGGAATTTTTAAATAAATCCAGTATGTAATAATCATTTTTCGTGGAAATTTTATAATGTTTTGGCGAATCATCTCACCAGAAGTGCATACGTTTTTATTTTAAAACTCAATATTTAGTAATAAACAAACACGTTTTGATGGATTTTGCACGTGCTTTGAATGAGAAGGAAATATTAAAAAGAAAAAGAGATAAAAAGGAAAAAAATTAATTAATAAACTTTTTTTATACATTAATAGAATTTGACACAACCACAAAAATGAGTGAAATGTTTAATTTATTTTTTAAATAAATAATAAATTAAAACTATTGCTAGTTTTTTTGAAACAAAAAATGAAATTTTTTTCATATAGAACATGGATTTTTTTAGTAAAAAAATAGTAGTTTTTTTAAAATAAATGAGTAGTTTTAATATTAATTTGATGTTTTTTAAATGTAAGTGGATAGTTTTTTTAAGATATTATTAATTTTTAAAAAATTATAACAAAAAATTGAAAGACATTTGTACCCTTATTTTATTATTTGGTAATATGAAATTAGTTAATCTTTTTATGTAAATTCACTAACTGAATTCGTGTTGCTTAATTTGTGACACCAAACTTAATTATTCATTTTATAATAATAGTAATAGATAACGAACGATATTTTAAAAAGATTTATAAGCTCATTTTATTAATTATAATTAGACAAGTCAATTAGATTTGTTGAGTTAGATTTGGATGGGGTTAATTTGAATTGGGTCCATTTGGCTCTTAAAAAATTTGAATTGATTTTGGGTTTGAGTAATTTTATATTTGGATTAATTCTGATCATACGAGATTTGAGTTACTTGTGTTTGATACTTAGGTTATTTAAATTCTGGTCATTTTAAACTGAATTATAGTATATTTAAAAATATTATTTTATTGAATAACTTAAAATTTTATTGAAAAATAAAAATAAATAAATACTTAAAAATAAATAAGATATTTAAAATTTTATTGAATGATTATATTTAAACATATATCTAAAATTGTTACCAAAATTTATTTAAATATTTTTTATTTGTCAAAAAGTTCGAATGTTGATAAGTAACCCTTAATACTAAAGGTTTTATCAAGTGAACCAATATGAACTTGAAATGATTTGCTACTAAAATTAAATTAGATTTAAAAATTTTTCTTCAAAATTTAATTGCCAAGTGTAATGAAGTACAAAATGTTTACGTAAAGTAAAATAAAAAATTAATTATAAAACTATATTATGTACAAGTGTTGCTGTTTCGTTGGACTAGAGGTGTTCTGCTTATGAGGCGTCTTGGGCTTTTATTATTGGCTGGGCAAAACTAAACATATTATGGGGTATAATTAGAGTTGAGCCCATACTTTTAAATATGGGAAATTGATGAAGAAGTCCCGAGCTAACCACATAAGCCTATACTTTTAAATTTGAGAAATAGATAGTAAAAGAAAGAATAATTTTTATATGAAAATGGTTCAATTATATGTTAAATTTATCTAGTTATTATGTGCTCTTAAGTTGATTGTTTGGTTTAATTTAATAATTTTTTATATTAATATAATATTTGATTATGATTATAACTTATCTTGTAATTATATTTTTATAGAAGTTAAAAAAAATTATGAGTTAAACCGTAGATAATTATAACTAATTACATAAAAATCTTTTCACGATTAGACCTTAATCCAACATGATTAGAATACCTAATTGCTTGCATTCATTATAGCCTATAGATCGAGCTACTTGTCCAACCCATTAGGCTCAGCTCGTTCGGATCAAGTTTTGGATAAATTTTTTTGTTAATTTAGATTAACTCAAATAGATATTTAATTACTAAAATTTATTTAAATTTAATTATAAACTATATAAAATTAATATAAAATAATTTTTAAATTTTTTATTTATGAACAATAAAATAAATAATATAGACGGATCAAACCGAATTGAATTCGGACTTGAATAAAAAACTTTAAATTTTTTTCAAACCACAATCCGATTCAAAGACACTTCTTCATCACACCAGTAGCCGAAAGACAGAAGAGCCCGTTCAATTAATTTGAAGGTAAACATAATTTGTCATATGATATTAGGTTAGAGATGTTCATGTATTAAATCATGTTTGATTGACACCTCTAAGATTTTGTTAAAAGTTTGACTCAACCTGCCGATGAAAGCTTGTATAGATTTGTTATTTTTTTTAGTATATTAAAAGAATATTTTTTTATAAATATTTAATATTTTTAGTACATTATAAATTTAAATTCAAATATAAAACTTATTAATAAGAAAAATTAGGCAGAATGAAATTTAAACTTAAAAAATTTTATCTAGAATTTGACTAATAATAAATCGACCTTGTAGATATAATTGATAACGTGTTCATGAACAAATCTATTTTATAATTAATGATGAATTATTTTTATCAATCTTTATAATTATGAGAAAAACATAGAGAAAAACCTATATCGAATTTCTTACATCACTTTCCTCTGAATATCCATTAATGAGAATATATCAAGCGTTTAAAATTGACATTAACCAAGATTTATTTGGTTGAGTCAACAATTTTAACTATTCACTTAGCTTATTTTGACCAAACAACATTGATTCAAAGAATCTTATTCTAAATTGTACCTCGAGGAAATGAAAGAAAATAAACCTACGTTGAATTAACTTTCATCTTTAAACCTAGTTGGAAGGGATGCTTTGCTCATGCCTGAAAAAGTTTTCAGGATCAACCAACGACTTCACATGAACCAACTTCTTGAAATTACTCTTAAAATATTTAAAACCCCAAATGCTAGCTTGATCATAACTTGTGTAATTCCCTTTATTGTTAACTCCGATGTCGAGATCCCTATAGTTGACGTAAGCTTGCCGTGGGGATTTCGAAACGTAGGGCGTCATGTAACGATGGAATCTCCTGATCCAACTTATATACATTCGAAAATCCAGGATTTCATCTTCTTGGCCTGTAATGTACATGATGTTGTAAATGTTGCCAGCTCGATGGGGAAATGGAGTTTCAGATTCTGGGATTTCATCCATTTTTCCCCCATAAGGTACCAAGTTGATTGAAGCATATCTTCCTTCGTCTTCTGCAAACCTCCGTCGCATCCCTTCGAACACAATTTCTGGAATAGGTTCCTTTACGAAGTCGGATTTTGCTTTAAAAAAAGACTTGCTCGTGGCAGTTCGATCAAGCAAAATCTCCAATCGTTCGATCGGGAATTGAGCTAAGTAAACGACAGATTGAATCCAACTCATTTCGGTGCAGTCTTGTTTCACTAATCCGAGCTCGGGGAATCTTTCTTCCACTAATGAAACGAGCTTATCGACCCTGCCAAGAAACAAGGCTCTAAATGTAGCTTGAATTGTTTGTTTTCCTTCTTGATCACCAGATATGATGAGAAAAAAGAATATATCATCGGGAAGCTTGGATGCTACGTATTGCCATTGATGGATAAGTTGGATTGCATTTTGTTCCAAGGTCTTCGTGACTGTGAAAACCGTCACCGTTGATGGAACTGGAACCAAATTTAGTTTCCATGCGAGGACAATCCCGAAGCTACCACCACCACCTCCTCGGATTGCCCAAAACAAATCTTCTCCCATGGATTTTCGATCAAGAACTTTGCCATTAACGTCAATCAAGCGAGCATCAATGATGTTATCAGCAGCAAGACCGTATTTTCTAGACAAAGCCCCGTAACCTCCGCCGCTAAAATGGCCACCAACGCCCACAGTATGGCAAGTACCAGTCGGGAAGGCAAGAATGCCACTTTTTTCAGCAATCCTATAATGTAATTCACCTATTGTTGCCCCAGTTTCAACCCACGCACTCTTATTCTCAACGTCGACATCGATTGATCGAAGATTAACCAAATCAATGACAATAAATGGAACTTCAGAAACATAAGAAAGACCCTCGATGTCATGACCGCCACTTCGGGTTCTAATCTGCAATCCATGTTTTTTTGAACAGTAAATCGTAGCTTGGATATGGGATTCATGCAAAGGTGTGACGATGACTAAAGGCTTTGGGGTGGCAACTGTGGAGAACCTGAGATTTTGAATGGAAGATTCAAGGATCGATGAATATGAACTGTTGTTTTGTAAGTAACTGACTTTGGAAATGGAAGATGAACCGTTTGATTGAAGGGAAAGACAATGAAGAAATTTCTCATGCGATTGAGCTTTGGTCACCCCTGAAAATGAGATCAAGAGAATGGCAAAAAAAAAGACCATTGTTGGGCAGCTAGGGGACTTCATTTCAGGAGTCGAGTATTGTTGGCACATGGAAGTAGCGACATTGGAGTTTCCATATTTATAGTACAAAAGTACAAAGTAAAAGTTTTGCTATCCAATGATATCAAATGCAATTTGAATACGACATAAAAATATTAAAATATAATTTATACGATATAAAAATTAATATAAATTTAAAATAAATATATAAATATTTAAAAATTTATATAAAATGAGTTATTAACGTGTAAAAATTTATATAAACATAAAATATAAATATATGATATAAATATATAAATTGTAAAATCGATCTAAACCTATCCAACACGTTTAATTTGTTCAACAAAACAATAAGTCATCGGGGTCGTTGGTCAAGTATATATGTGTCATGTTTCAAATCAACATCTAGGCCATTGCTTTCACAATGGGAAAACGAAAACTAAAAAAGATATATATATATATATATATATATATCTAGTAGCAAGTCATTCAAAAAAAATTCATATCAACTACTATTTTGTACTTTTTGTTAAAAAATAAACCAAATTGAAAATTTTATAGTAAAAATAAAATCCATTGATAAAATTCATAATTCAGTTATAAAATACTCGTAAATTTCATCTTACTTTCAAATAATAATAATAATAATAATAATAATAATAATAATAATTTTTTATTAGAAGCGTGCTTGATTTGAAAATAGATTTTTAAAAAACGACTATTCTGGATAAGCATAATTTTGACGTCTTCAAATACTATACAACTTCTAGAAAGGCACCGATTTGTCACTAAATTTGCGCAATTACTAATAGATTTTGTGATATATCATATTTATATTATTATTAATCATAATTATAATTAAAATATTATATATTTATATAAATTTTAATATATTAATAATTTATTTTATATAAATATTTATATATTTACATCGTATAATATTTAATTTTTATATTATTTAATATTATTATATTTAAAATTATTAAATTTTATTACGTGATTGTAAGTCAAACACGAGGAAAGACCGAAAACGGCACCTAATTTCGTTAGTGGACAACTGTTCTCTGTTCTCTGTTTTTATTTATTATTTTTTACGTTGACAATTTGCGTCCTTTCAGTCAAAAACAACCCATCATATCCTAAACGTACTAATAATCTTGTAATGGAATAATATCATACGTGGCCCTTATACTTTGGCAAATTTTTTAACTTAGTACTTGTATTTCTAAATTGTGTTAAGATGTACCTTGATTATCAACCAATCATATGATAACATGCATCATAAATTTTACCAAATCATCACTAAAAATATCTTGAGATGCATACGTGATCTGATCATCTGTGTATTCATATTATATTCGTATATTTTATCATATCATAATCATATTTAATGTATTTTATATTTATATAAATTTTAATATGTTAATAATTCATATTATATAAATTTTAGATATACATTCATGTCTTATCATATTTTAATTACTTTATCCGTTTTATATTCGTATAATTATGTTGGATATTATCAGATCCGTTTGTTGAGATTATAACTAGAGGTCCTATACGCCAAGCCATGATACAAAAATTTTTAAATTATAAGCTCAGGTTGAAATTTAGTTTGACTTGACTAACCTATTTAAACTTAAATCATTGTTCAATTCATTAAAAATATATGAAAAAAATTATTTTTACATTAATATATATTATAATTAAATTTAAATAAAAATATATTATTTATATTTAAAAATATTATTTTAAACTAAATTAATTTAAAAATTAACTCAAGACTAAGTGAACTACTCGATCCTTAAGAAGTTTAATTACAACACCGCATTAACGAGTCATTCAACTTTATTTTGAAAGGTTTTATACATCCTTTCTACTTGGCACGTGGTGCTACGAGTGTCATGCATGCATCTCATGATATTTAGTGATGATCCAATAAATTTTATAAGATAATTATTTCATATATTAATTATAAAAAAATTTATAAATAAAATAAAAAATAAAATATATTTTATAAAATATATTTAAAAATTAAATAAATGAGATATTTATTATTTCATTAGTATTTTTTATAAAATTTTTATTTTACCATCATTATATAAAATAATTTGGAAATCATATCATCATTTTTATTTATCGGTATTAACTTTCAGACTACATTGACAATAAATGCACAGTAAAAGTATCGCTTTGTATTAATTCTAAAAGTACATGTACCATTCTACAATTTCACTAAAGTACAGTAGCCAAATAAAACACAACTTCTCTTGCAATTAATCTTCACCATCTATAAATGATTATACATTGTTTAGACCCGTTTAGTCTATAGCAAATTTTTATTCCTTTGTTTTTCAAATACCATTTCAATCTCATTTTCTTTGTTCATATTCGAATTTTATTTTTTTCAAATGAGTTCAACTTTGATTTTTTTTAATATTATATTGAATTAAAATTAATTATATTTTAAAAATTTTAAAATTTAAACTTTACAAATCTTATTTTTTTAAAAAAATTTATTTTAATAGTCAAAATTTTTGCTTGGCATGCTTAATTTGACTTGTGGAGCAAGCAAAAACTTGGTTCAAAATCAATATCTTGAATCTCGTTTGATATAGTTTTCTTCATCTTTAGTCATTACTTGTTTAAATTTATATTCGTTTAATCTTTTTAATTTTTTTTCTAGTATTGAAGATCGAATATATGTAATTTTGTAGATTATCTACGATCATTTATTTTTGTTTTTAAAAAACATCACATGTGAATAGTCTAAAATATGAATTATGTTTTGGAAATTTGTTTTTTGTCTCTTTATTATTTTGGGTCATGCAATTTTTTA
>JBBYHK010482793.1:2903-15892 GCA_038382065.1 Adansonia grandidieri | reverse complement strand
AAGTGAAAGCGAGAACGTAAAGAGAAAAATGAAGCCAAATTCTTTTAAAGGTTTAGTTTTCCTCCTCACGATTTGATTCCTCTGGTCCCATAAAAGTTGATCGTTAACAATACTATATATTCCCGGTTTCTGATTATCGTTATTTCCAATATGGAAGAAAAGCCCATAGTTGGCCCTATA
Source organism: Adansonia grandidieri (assembly GCA_038382065.1). NCBI lineage: Eukaryota > Viridiplantae > Streptophyta > Magnoliopsida > Malvales > Malvaceae > Adansonia > Adansonia grandidieri. The sequence continues at coordinate 15,712 of JBBYHK010482793.1, read as the reverse complement.
TATAAAGTATTGTTTGCATCAAATGACTGTAATACGCATGCTATCCCTCAAACAAATGCCTACTATTAAAAAAAAAAAAAAAACTAAGAATATGTTTAAACAAAATATTAAAAATTATTTATATTAATATTTATATGTTTTATAATTAAATTAATAAAAATATTTTTATTAATAAATAATAATTTGAAATGGACTAATCCGAATTAAAAGAAATCTTTGCCATCCAAAAACTAATAGAGCTAGTCAGGCACATGAGTAACTCGGCCTTTAGATAGATTTAGCCTGATATGATTCGACTATACGTAAACAAAAACGCGTTGAAAATGAATTAACAAACTGTAGATCGTGCTAATCTCAAGCACTATGAACATCTCTGGTTGATTGTGTTATGTGTATTGCCATGAAATGTCCTAAGTCCTAATTACATTTAGTTGAAGTAAGTTAGCAAATTTGTTTTTCCCATAAAACATTAAAGCCTTAACTTTTAACTATCAGTGTAACGTCAAAAACCCTTCTGCATATGGTAGATAGTTTTCTTTCCATTTCTGCAGGCTCCTGCTCATTAAAACGGTCAACAGCTAGAAACATACTTCTGACTCTCTTCTCTACAAGAAAACCAGCAAATGCTAAAATCACAACATGGCTTTGTCACAGCCATTTCCTTGGGCTGATTTGGCTACGTGTTGCTCAACCATTGGCTGCTAGATGTGCCCCACAATAACCACGTGTTGCTCAAGGCAGCCCCGGCCAAAGTGCATGTTTGCAACTTAATACATATAATAATACTGCAAATTAGTGTTAATTTATGGTTTTCTTGTTTGGGTTCGTTCTTTTTGCTCTAATAGCTATCTTCTTCACTACTTTTTTCCATCTTTTTTGTTCTTAGTTCTTCCTTTTATCTCATCATATTTTCTTGCTCAAGGACTCAATCTTCCTTCGATTTTGTATTAGAAATAAGGTGTTTGGGAAGCCATGGAGGAGTTGATGATGAGAAGCAAGCAGGTCCCCAATTGTGGTCGTGGCCTTTGGATTCTGGTGGTGGATCATGACACAACATCTCTCATGCACTTAGCATCCATGCTAGAACAATATTACTTCAAGGGTAATTTCATTATATTAACCAATCCACTAATATATAACCACTTTTCTTTTGAAATTTTTTCCTGTTTTACAAAACAAACTTTGATTGATGACCGTCTTCATTGATTATATGTACTAATTGCCAACAAAAATCTGAGTTCATGTAAAGATATATGAATCTTTAATATTGCACGTAAATAATGTTATAAATCTTCATATGCTTTGCATGGTGGTAAGTGTTTATATTGGGCGTAATCGTAGTCTAACTAGTGAAACCACTTGATTCTATTGAAATTTCGTTTTTTTTTCCTTTCTGGGTATAGTTTAACGTATTTTACAAATACACTAAAATTAAATATATCTTTTGTCCCTAAAATATTAACCTTAAGTTTATTAAAAACCTAGGAAAAGAGCCGTATATGGGAAGGTTTTGTCTGAAGTTTTTTGTTTTTATTGATATGGAGCCAGGCTGACAAACTAAGTCGAATTGGAGGGGGCAAATGATAAGTCAAATAGGATTTGAATGGCCACTTTAAGTTGAATCATTTCAAGTTAAAAAAATTTATCTCATCTTAATGTGCTTGTAAAAAAGTCGAGCTATTCATTCAACTCGACAGATTCAATTCATATGAATTAGACTTTAATTGTAACATATCTATAATTTTTGTTTTATATCATACAACATTTTATTTATGATATATAATTGTACAAAATTAAAAAGAACTTTTATCTATGGTGTATTATTGTATAATTGAATCTAACAAAATAAAGCAAAATTTTATTTTTCGATCTTTTCTACTTGTATCTAAAAGGGTATACATAATTAGGAAAAATAATCTTTAACGGTCTATAAATATATGATAGAAATTTAAATTTATTAAGCATTAGTAGACAATTGATATGTCTTATATTTATTATTTTTATGAAATTAATACTAAAATTGAGAGATTATTTGATAACACTGTTAAGAAGTTTTATATTTTAAACTTTTCAAGCAGAATTAAAAATGTAACATATATCTATGATGCTCTAGTAAAATAAATAAATAAATAATCCAAACATCTCACAGTCTTTTAATCTCTCTTGATAAGTTAAAACCTTTACTGTCAGTACATAAAAAATGAATCTTTATTATATATAATTCAATTAAGTTTGATTCATGTTTAGATCATTTGGTTCTGAGTCATTTTAAATTTGAATCTTTTGAATTTAAGTTATTTTTAAATTTAGATAATTTCTTGTTAAGATCGGATGAAATCAAATTATTGACTTTTTGAATCGAATTGAGTTGAATCATATTTAAGTCGAGAAAAACTTTTGGGTTAGGTTCAACTCTAATAGCTCTAAGTCAAACTAATCTAAATCCTAAATGACACAATCAGGTTTGTCACTATTTTTTTTTACAATAAGTGGTTTGTTACAATTGTTTATCTTTATATTAAGTTAATTTATATGTATAAGTGACTAATATCTCGAATTTTATGTTTATATCTAATTATTTTGCTTCATTAATGTCTAAACTAATTAAATTCTATATAGGAACCCTAAAATGCATATAAAAAAGTAATGTGTCTATCACCAATGACAATCTTAACAACATCCTATCCTATTTTCATATATTTTATTATCATGTTTCTTTTCTTTGTTTATTTAGTTTCGCTTGTGAGTCTACGTCTATGATTTTGTTTTGTTACTAATAATTTGGTTTAAACATATGTGACTTTGTTCCATATTTTCATATTTTAGTTTGTATGTTTTCGTTTCCAAGCTTGCAATTAGCCTTAAGCAATTACTATATGATATTAATCCAATTCTATTAGGAAAGCAATTATGATAAGCTGTCAGGATTAAAACAGGAAAATAGTTTTCAAAAAAAAAAAATTCAACTATGATAGGCTTATAATTAGTCTCAGAAGCTATCTTGAGTCTTACTTGTTTTGAATTCCAAATACTGTTTGATTAAAATCGTGTAATAGTATTTTATTTTGCAGTGACAACAACTGAACTAGCATCTGTTGCGATTTCCATGATTCGGGAAGGAAAGGACAGATTCAAGCTTGTTATGGTTGATATTAACGTGGATGACATGAACAGTCTTTCATTTTTACGCGTATTGCTTAAGACGGATATCCCTATCATATGTGAGTTTCAACTTCAAAATTTTTTTATATATCCACTTTAATTGCTAAGTTTTTATATTGAGTTCTTTGATTAACTCAAGTGAATTATCATTAATTTTGGCTACTATATATATATATATATATATATATTATATGCATGCAGTGATGTCCTCTGAAAAAAGTCAGAAAGTTGCCGAAAAAGCTATTGCCTATGGGGCATGTTTACATCTTGAAAAACCGATTTCCATGAATGATCTTAAATACCTTTGGCAACATGCGTATCGAAGGCCTGCGATCGCTGCCCAAAGTAATCGATATTTTAATGGTAGTGGCATTGATTTGACGACAAGTGATCCAAAAGGGAAGAACAAGAAAGTAACTGAGATAGATGGTAGCAATATTGAGGCCAATTGCATTACTAAGAGATTGAAGAAAACCCACACTGAGCAGATGCTAGCAGCCATAAAGGAACTAAAACATGGAGGATCCTCGTTAAAATCCAGGACAAAGAGATCATATGAATATGATGATAAAGATGACCGAAGAAATGGAATTAGAATTAAATCAAACCCTGACTTTACTCCTACTCCGACTGTTTTGGAAAGGAAGAAAAGCACTGAAGAAAGGGGAGCTGGGAAAGAAAAGGACAACCAAAGTAGGTTCTCCAAGCCCAGGGCGAGGCGTCTCGTTTGGAATCACCAACTTCAACACAAGTTTGTAGCTGCGCTCACTGCATTAGGCGATGAGAGTAATACCTAACATTGCTTCGCCTCTCTAAAAACAATCTAAAATTTCATTGATTGTTGCCTCCTTAATTATCTGTCGTAATAAGTATTAATATATGGAATGATATATTTTGTTTTTTACTGGGTCCAGAAGCTCGTCCAAAATCTATATTAAAGATGATGAATGAGCCTAATTTGACACATCGCCAAGTTGCTAGCCATCTGCAGGTTCTTTTCTATAACCTACGAATTACTTACTAAGTTGTTATTTCTTTGTGTGTCACTTTTCTTAGAACTATAGTTCAGTTAAATGGTATATAAGATATTTCCCCTGCTGCATGCTATCGTCCAAGTATCTAAGATCGTTGACTATGCCTTTGTTGTTCTTTAAAAAAAAATCTGTTCAGAAATATAAAGCACAAGTGCAGCGTATTTCCAAAGCTAACCCCAGCTTTCTAAACTCCGTTGCCAACTCATCTACAAGCATTCATTGCAAACCTGGATATTTCTACATGCCGAAGAAGAACCAGCCTATCTTGAGTCATCTAGGACATAAATATTTCAATGTCTCAATTGGAGGTAACACCCTATATTTTCTAATTAGTGATGATAAAAAGTATCATGTATTTATGAAATGAAAACTGATACTAAGAAAAAGCCTTTGGCAAAAGAGGCAATGCCAAATATATCTGAGTTAATGAAGTTATTTTGGTATATACGATATATGACATTTATTTTCCACCAGGTACTTCTCAGTTTCCTAGTCTGCCTCAAGATTTAACTGCTCATTTCAGTTCGGGACATCAGAATCAGCAATGTCCTAATTTGCCTCAGGACATGCCTCAAAAGCTACATGTTCCTGTAGATTCAACCGATTCAATGAATCAAACTCTACAATTGCCAAAGATGCCTCAATTTACGTATCAGAAGCTAAATTTTATCCCAGATTCATCTTCTACGAGCAGTTTGGTAAATCAGAACCAAGTTTTGGAGCCATTGACTCAAACAACACAAGGGATAGATACCGTAATGCCTGATGCAGACAAATCTCTGACAGGGATCACTAGTGGGAATCCAGAGGTGGACACTACAGCACATGGGGTTACTTCAGCAATACTTTCAGAAAATTGGGACCAACACTCAGCAGAGTTGGCTGATTTGTTGAAAGTTCTTGATGAAGACGCAGATGAGAGTAGAAGTTTTGCCATTGAACCACATCCAGCTGAGGTTGAGCAGTACTGCGAATGGCTCAAGGAAGCTATGCTTGGAAATAATGAGCATCCTTAATTTACAAGAAGCAGCGCGAAGAAGGAGGGCTTGGTGCGCCTTTGAAATACTTGGCTAAAGGGTAGTTATTTCGTATAATGTTTCAGCATGGCCCCTCCATGTTTATTTGGTATGACATATTTTATGGTTTGTTAACATTTTTAAACCTCAACATAATTACAATATAATTTAATTACTTTTGACTTTTTTTGCATAATTAGATATTGTTCTATTTGAATTTCAATCCAACGAATTGAAAAAACATTTTTTTAGGTTTAAACACTAGTGCAAGGAGATGGAATTTATTTAGAAACTTAAGCTTAGTTTTCTTAGGGTTGTGGAGTGCTTTTGGCTACCGATCCGTTGCTTCTGACAGTCAAAGCAGTCCCCAATGAATTGTGTTTATTTTGAAAAATTATTTTTCTCGATAAATCAACAAGTTAGGAAAAGGAAAAGGAAGTTTTTGGGTACCAAGAGCATGGTTAGAATGAAAATGATCAAATATCTAAACCAACAATTTATTATTATTGAAAAACTAACCAAAAACCTATGGGAATTTTTTTTCTTTGGATAAGTTGGGAGGGGATGTTTCATTTATATGTTGGTGGTTCATAGTTATTCTAGTTAGTTACATATACATATATATACATATATATGAAACTATGTTGTATTATATGTTATACCATTTGGCTATGATTTAACTATAACATACATCATCTAATTGTATTATACAGCTATATACCTATAAATAAATTAAATTTCATAAATTATTTTTATTAATTACTTAAAAGTATTTAAATTTTATGTTTTAATATATTGTAATATTAAATTACTTGAATAAATTGAAATTAATATTTTCTTTACTTTCTATTACATGTCTAAAATATACATTTTCAACATTCCTCAGCAATTTTTGACATCAACGCTAGACACTCAAAATTTTCAAACCATTTTTTTCATAATACTTTTCAAACACAATCTTTTTCAAATTAAACTTTTTCTAACTATAACATTAATGCTAAACTAGGCTTAGTGTGAACGTGAATTGCATTTTTTTCAAAGTTCAAGTTTAATATTTGCTTTTTAAGTTTTTACATCTTCATAGTCTCTACGTGTTGTAGTGGATTTTTGGAAGTAGGCAATTTATCCAATGTATGCAAACAAAATATTGCTTGTTTAAGTTCTCTACCTAATGCTAGAAGAAATATTGCATATATAGTTTCACAATATCAACAAGATAAAAAAAAAAAAAGGTTAGACTAATTTGTTGGTAGAATATTAACTTTGTAATTATTAAAGTTCAATATCTGATAATCTTAACTAAAACAAACTAACTTTAATTAATTAAAATTTAAAATATAGTCAGTTATACATTAATAGCGATAGAATCCTTTGCAATAGCTTTTTTGCTACAAGATAAGAGGTATTTTTCATCCGCCAAATATTTTAACTATAATTCTAAGAATTTTTATGAAAATTTCATCAGAATTTTTCTTAAAAATGAAAAAAAAAAATTAATTGTCTTCTCAAAATTATTGACGAAGTTTTCTGTTGTTAGTGAAATGTTTTACAGACAAAAATTCAATGGTAAATTTTTTTTTTCCAAAAATCATTTGAAATTAGTTTAAAAATTGAATTCGTAGGTTAAACAAAATTTCCTGCAAACTTCAAAACTTTCGAACAAAAAATTCCATTAAAACTAGCATTTATAGTAAAAATTTTCTTCACTTTAAAATGAATATTTTTGAAATTTTCTGAGTTTTAATAACAAAAATTTTCATCGAAATATTTTGTCACTAAAATGATAAATCAGTATATTGAATTCTTTTTTTTCCTATATCTTTTCTATTTTCTCTTTTCTCTCCCTCTTTCCCTGGGCCTTTCCTAATTATGCCTTTCGCTAGCCACTCGCACACCTCGCTGATTGAGTGGCCTGATCCAGCATCCCAATTGTCACTTTTTCTCTCTCCACCCAACACCTATCCTTCGCTCGCAATCTTTTCCACTTCCATTGCCCTTACTCCAACCTCTTGCTTTCGTTTTTTCCTTTTTTTTTTCCTCCATATAATATATTCTTAGAATTAGAAGGCAACTAGTGGTGCTAGTTTTTTTTTTTGTTTGAAGTATAATTTTTATTTTATTGTTTTATGAAATGTATATATTTAGAAATTTATATTAGTTTTGTTGATTATAAATTTTACTTATTTTTGCTTCAAATATAATTTATTGTTTTGTAATTTTTTTTTGTTAAATCAAAATATATAAAACTAACCGAAAGATTAGAAAGCCAACAAAAGCTAGCACATAAAAAGATTTAGAGTTGAAATACAAATCTCAAAAATAACTAGAGATGATAAAATGAACTTAAATTTAAAAATTTACTCGAAAAAATTTAAACTCAAATGCAATTTGATCAAAAGGTTTATGACTCGAACCCGAAAATATTAATCCCAACAATAAAAGTCATAAGTTAAGAGAATGATCTTTATCACTGTTTGTTGCAGTAGAGTGCCGAAATATATTTTATACATTAATAACTGTCTTAATGATTGTCTCTAGCCTAAGCGCATACATTAATGGACCTTTATTCATATCGTTTTATAAAAATTTAAGGCCACTTAATATAATATTTATAGTAATAATTTTATATTAAATGTTATAATTAATAGCTTTACTTATTATTTTCACTGCACCATATAAGAAAATATTATTCACATAAAATAACTTTAATGAGTGACAATAAGAAATTTATTAGCAAAATTTTTATTAATTTGATCAATATTGTTTTCTCTCAGTTGATTAGCATTATAAACATATAAAATCGAAAGGTTATTTTCTAAGTTTTAAAATTAATTACAAATTTGTATAGTTTTAAACAAGATTTTGGCACTCAAACTTACTTAAATTGGATGAGATATCCACCTATTATCATTCCTACTTATTGAAAGAAATTAAGAAAGAAGGAATATTGTTGTTTTCACATGAAAATCAATGACAAAAATGGAAAAATATCTTCGGAGAAAATTCACAGCTTTTTATTCACAAAATAATGAACTTGATTACAATAAAGGAAATTGGTCATTAATAGATGATATATTAACCTAAACCATAAAAGCTTTTGAACTAAATATAGATAGGAAAAAGAAAAGCAAATAAAAGTGACATAGGGGATAGCAAGGATTTATTTACTAATTTATTTACTAACATAAAATGTTTTAACAAACTGTCCAAACCACTGTACATGCCTTCATTTTGGATTATTAAGAGTAATTTCATTCATGGGCTAATAATTTTAGTGGTGGCCAATTCCACTACCTCCACTTGCTCCTCCATCTTCACCACCACCACCAACTCTCCATTTAAATCCAACACCTTTTCCACCCCCAATCCCAATGCCACTACCTTTTCCGATACCTCCCCTTTTGCCAATCCCACTACCTTTGCCGATGCCACCTCTATGTCGATCTCCAAAGCCTCCTCCTTTACCAGTCTCACCACCTGTTCCAAATTCACCACTAAACCAACCTCCCCTGCTAATTCCACCACCTCCACTTGCTCCTCCACCCTCACCACCAACAGCTCCACCTCCACCACTTATTCCACCTCCAAATGCATTACCTTTTCCACTCCCACTCCCACCCTCAGTGCTCCCACCCTTTCCAATTCCTCCACCTTTGTCAACCCCACCACCTTTGCTGACGCTACCTCCATGTCCACCACCCAAGCCTCCTCCTTCACCAATCCCGCCACCATTTCCAAATCCACCACTAATCCCACCACCATGGCCGCCACCTTTTCCGATTCCACCACCAATGCGACCTTTATCAATCCTACTACCATTTCCACTTCCTTCGCCAGCCCCACCAAATTTGCCACCTTTGCCAAACCTTCTGCCGGCACTACCACCAACACCATGCTCACCTCCAAACCTACCGTGACCACCACTGGCTACTCTACTAGAATCACCTCCAGCATTGCCACCAAAACTGCCTGTAGCACCAAAGCCACCTTCTTTTTGGGCAACTAGAAACTTCTCATCCTCGTCCTTTTCTGTATTAGTCACCACATTTCTAGCAACCACAGTTACTGAAAACACATTAAAGCAAAACAAAGAAAATAATATCACTTTTTTTGTAAAACTCATCGTTTTGTCCTAGTTTTAACTTCCTTTTTAATGAGATGCTTAACATCACAAGTGCTTTTATAAGCCACTTTATTGCATTATCCCAACAACTAACCGTTCTCCGCATGTAATACGTAAATAATTCCTATTATCAAGTATCATATCCAACAAGCATAATCTTAGGTTGTTTTGATTTAATTAAAGATTTTTGTGATTCACTTATCTCTAATATAAACATTAATTAATTATAATTACTATTATATATCAATTTGAAAAACAATTCTTGCTTTTTCCATAAGATTATGTATCAACCAATTAAACCAATTCTTTAAACTAAATCTTTAGAAACGCTACTGTGATTGTTATTATAAATATGGATAACAAAATAATGTTTAGCTAAACGTATTCTTTGAGCAATATCATATATTAACCAACTAAATCAAATACTTGTATAAATATATATGTACGTGTGTGTATATATATGCACACTAGTATTATATTTATTGCAGCTATGAATAACCAAAAAAAATAAATTCTAGTTCAATGGTCCTAAGTCTCCGAGATAACCAATGACTAGTAAAGTGAAAGCGAGAATGTAAAGAGAAAAATGAAGTCAAATTCTTTTCAAGGTTTATTTTTTTCTCCTCACGATTTGATTGCTTTTGGTCCCCTAAAAGTTGATCGTTAGCAATACTATATATTCCCGGTTTCTGATGATTGTTTTTTCCAATATGGAAGAAAAGCCTATAGTTGACCCTATATATAAAGTATTGTTTCCAACAAATAACAGCAATATGCATGCTATTCCTTAAACAAATGTCTACAATTATCAACAAACTAAGAATATGTTTAAACAAAATATTAAAAATTATTTATATTGATGTTTATATGTTTCACAATTAAATTTATTAAAAATATTTTTATTAATAAATAATAATTTGGAACATACTAATCCGAATTAAAAAATTCTCATGCAAGTGCGATTCAAAAATGAACGGAACTAATTAGGTGAAAAACTAATTTGACCCTTGGATAGATTTAGTCAGATATGATTCTGCAGCACATAAACAAAAACATGTTGAAAATGAATTAACAAACTGTAGATTGTACTAATCTCAAACACTATGGACATCTATGGTTGATTGTGTTATGTATACTCCTCTATACACTAATTCAGTTAATAATCTCCTTAGGCCTTTCGTTCTGTCAATAATAGGCTAGAGTCTTGTGTATCGGCTCTTGATAGTTCCCTTTCATGTTGCGAACCCAAATATACACTCTCAAGCTTTGATTATTCTACATCTGAACTACTGACGGTGTTGGATGGGTCGCGTTTTTGAGACTGCCAACATCCGAAAATATGCATCTAGTCTCACCCAGCACGGTCCAATACGAAGCTCGATAAGTAGATCTAGCCTAACAAATTTATTTTAGAATTGGTCAAACTAGTAAGCTTGATAAGTAGCTTGATCCTCGATAAATTAAATGATAATATTTTATTTTTAATAAATTTTTATTATAATATGTTATAGTAACAACAATTCTTTTAAAAATAATATATGATAATCATTTTGATTTTTTATCTGAGAAATCGTACGGATTCACACAATAAAATTTTCATATTGTAATCGTCGACGAAAACCATGACATGTCTCAAGTCCTAATTACATTTAGTGGAAGCTAGCAAATTCGTTTTTCCCAGAAAACATTAAACCCTTGACTTTTAACTATCAGTGTAACGTCAAAAACCCTTCTACAAATGGTAGATAGTTTTCTTTCCATTTCTGCGTGCTCCTGGTCATTAAAACGGTCAACAGCAAGAAACATACTTCTGACTCTCTTCTTTACAAGAAAACCAGCAAATGCTAAAATCACAAACTGGCTTTTTCAGAGCCATTTCCTTGGGATGATTTCGCTACGCGTTGCTCAACCATTCGCTGCTAGATGTGCCCCACAACGCATTCCCAGCCAAAGTGCATGCTTGCAACTTAATACATATAATAACACTGCAAATTAGTGTTAATTTATGATTTTCTTGTTTGGGTTCATACCTTTTGCTCTAATACTTATCTTCTTCACTATTTTTTTCCTTCTTGTCTGTTCTTAGTTCTTCCTTTTATCCCATCATATTTTCTTGCTCAAGGACTGAAGCTTCCTTTGATTTTCCATTAGAAATAAGGTGTTTGGGAAGCCATGGAGGAGTTGACGGTGAGAAGCAAGCAGGTACCCAACTGTGGTCGCGGCATTTCGATTCTGGTGGTGGATCATGACACAACATCTCTCATGTACTTAGCATCCATGGTAGAACAATATTCCTTCATGGGTAATTTCGTTATATTAACCAATCCGCTAATATATATATATATATATATATATATATATGACCACTTTTCTTCTAAATTTTTTTTCCTACTTCACAAAACTAACTTTGATTGATGAGCGTCTTCATTGATTATATATACTAATTGGTAACAAAAATCTGAGTTCATATAAAGATACATGGATCTTTAATATTGCACGTCAATAAGATCATAAACCTTCATTTGCTTTGCATGCGGTAAGTGTTTATATAGGGCGTAATCAAAGTCTAGTTGGTGAACCCTCTTGATTATATTGAATTTTTTTGGTATTGTTTAACGTATTTTACAAATCCACTAAAATTAAATTTATCTTCTGTCGCTAAAATCTAACCATGAGTTTAACAAAAACCTAGGAAATAAACTGTATACATGGAAGGTTTTGTCTCAATAGTTTTTTTTTTTTTTTTTTATGAGATGGAGCCAAGTTGACGAACTAAATCGAATTAGGGGATGGAAATGATAGGTCAAGTACGGTTTGAATGGGCCATTTTAAGTTGAATCATTTTAAATTAAAAAAAATTATATCATCTTAATAGACCTGTCAAAAAGTTAAATTATTCATTCATCTTAATTAATCTATGGTGTCAAGATCAAAATAAGAAAATAATTTTTCAGAAAAACACTTTTCAACTATGATAAGCTTATAATTAACCCCTGAAGCTATCTTGAATCTTACTTGATTTGAATTCCAAATACTGTTTAATTAAAATTGTGTAATATTATATTATTCTGCAGCGGCAACAACTGAACTAGCATCGGTTGCAATTTCCAGGATTCGGCTAGGACAGGACAGATTCAAGCTTGTTATGGTTGATATTAACGTGGATGACAAGAACAGTCTTTCATTCTTACGCGAATTGCTTAAGACAGATATCCCTATCATATGTGAGTTTCAACTTAAATATGATTTATATATCTACTTATAATTGCTACGTTTTTATATTGAGTTCTTTGATTAAGCTAAAGAATGAGCAGGTCGCTTATACAAAAAAAAAAGATATTTTTTAACATTTCTCTTATTTTACAAGTCTTTGAACGTCTTAAAAACTTTTCTTGAGAGTTTCAAGGTTCCATTCATATACAATAAACGCTAAAAATAGCTTTGAAGCTCCTAATTGGCATATATTTTTTGGCA